>WBMZ01009669.1:126274-175884 GCA_013400975.1 Atrichornis clamosus | reverse complement strand
TCTTTTAAACTAAGACAGTTTCAAATATTTTAAGGCTATGAAATGTAGAACTTCTATGGTGTTTTTTTGCATGTCACCAAAAGACAGAATTAATCTTATTTTCACTCAGCCCCACTAAAACATTCCTCACTGAAGGCAGCACCAGGCCCAGCTCCAGCTACTGTGCAGGGGTGGCTTCTCCAGGACCATCACCAAGTCCTTAAGCAGCACCTGAGGGACATGAAAAGGTCATTCCTGAACCATCACTGATGCCTTTGGCAGCAGTCCCCACTCCTGGAGCCTTTAACCAGAGTGACCAAGCTGAAGCCCAGCACAAGTGGGAGCAGAAATGCCAAGCAGCCCCAAGGTGACACTCCCTGTGCACTTGCTCTCTAAGTCAGACAGAGGTTGCCAGTATTTGCCATTGTTTTAACAGAAAAAACAGCAGTATTTTGGCAGGGTTACAAAGCAAACCCATTCTTTACATCTGCAAAAGCAAGCCCATCCATCCCTGCTGAGGGAGCTGACAGAGGAAACATATTTTCCAGCAACCTTGGGTACAACACTGAATTGGGACCTATTTTTACCTTGTGCTCAGCACCACACGCATTAATTGTTACAACAACATTTGCTGACATACTCACTCCAGTCATTTACAGAACAGAAGCCCAAGAGACAAAACAAGCCCCTGCTCCATGAGACAGGGGGAGGCAGGCAGGATGCCACATTGCTTCCTGTGACACACAGCCAACGCTTATCTGTGATGGCTGATGGTGCTGATAACCCATCCCTGTGCCGGCAGCTCAGGCCCAGTTCCATGGAGGTGAGGGAGGAGAGTGGCCCAGGTTATGGATCAGTGTTCCCCATCCTCCTCCTCCTGCCTAGCACGGACACAGCAGCACCGGGTGTTCCTGGGGCCCCACTCACGTGCCCACTGCACTCCCCCACTGCAGGGGCAGCCAAAACTCTCTGGCACTCCACTGTCAACCCCCATCACCACTCTGTCACCCCTCTCTCACCCCTCCATCACCCCTCAGTGATGTGCTCTGCAAGGAGGGGGCAGAGCTCCGAGCACTTTGGGAGCCCCGAGGTCTGTGACCCAGCCCTAGAGCAGCACAGACAGGCTGGCAGGCACAGCTCAGCAGTTTCAGGATCCAGCCTCCATCCTAATTAAGCCCAATTAGGTTTGCAAAGAATGAGGATGTTTTAGAAAGAAGGTACAAAAGAACTGCTGAGATCTCTGTTGGCCACGGAGGCCCAGAGCACCCTCCTCAAGGCAGAAATTGCCACTGCTGACGTGGGCTCTCAGTTTTCCACAGTGCTGGAGGATGATCCTGCTCCGTGTGCTGCCCACGGCTCCCCTCACACACAGCCCCGGGCATGTGGAGCTGGCAGAGCTGGGATTCTCCTCCAGAGCATCAGTAACATATCAGCCAAACTTGTGTTGTCTGCAGAGACAGCTGAACAAAATCAGCCCCAAGATGTCAAAGCCTTAAATGTAGGTAAATACATGATTCTGAACATGGAGAAGTTTGACAAATCAGCATCTTCCCATGCAGAGGGGTATAAAACATGCAGCTGTTCCACCATCACAATTTACAGGGAAGGCATTTCTCCTGGAAGTAAGAGAACACTCAGTATATATTCCTAGCCAGATTGATTACCCCTATTTATATTGTAAACTAAGACAGCATGTACTAAAGCCATAGAGTTAACCAGTTCCAGACCCCAGATCCTGGGCCAGGGGTCAGCTTTCCATCGGCTGCTGCACAGTCTCGTGCATTTATTAGAGAGCACAGAGTTTCCTGCAGCATGGTTTTGTGTGTGTGTGCTTATTTTCGTGGTATTTCAACAATCATCAGGAGGAACACTGCTATTTTATGGGATGTCAGGGAATTGGAGAATCCATGAGGTTTTTTAAAGGTTTGTTTAAAACAGCCAAGAGGCCAGCGTGCCACTATAAATATATATATGTATAACAACTGCAGTCTGCGCTGGGACAATAAAACCCCAGGACTGGATGCAGTATTCTATATCTGAATATATACATTTATCCTGCAGTAAGATGAGCCCCTGCTGTGAGGATCCAACCTGCAGGGAGTTCCATCAGTCCCCTCTCACAGACAACCTGCCCAGCTGGACAAATCTCATTTTCTCTCTAAGTTACAGATCCAGTTTCAACATCTGACAACAGATATAAACAGAGGTCTAGGACAGGCTCTCTGGTGTGCCTGCTCAGGAGTCAGTGCTGCTCCTACACTGCTCGTGCAGTTCTACTGGGCCAGGAGACCCTGGAGTTCCACCATGAAGCACGGAGCCAGACTCACTGGCTTGTTTGTCCCTAAGAGAAAGCTACTTTTGTAACCAACTGGCTTCTTTTTCTCTCTTTAAATACTGATGAGAGATGTTGAAGTTGTCTGTTGCTTTATATTGCAGTTTTTGAAGGGATAGGTTTTGGCGTGTTGCTCTAACAAATACAAGAGTGAAATTGGAAGAGATGGTGATTTGAGCTAACACAATTAAAATTTATTCTTAACAGCAATCCACAGATATCCAGTGCCAAACACAATCTGGAGTCATCAACTAGCATGGACATGAATTAACCTAATAGCTTCTGAAAAAAAAAAAAGTCCTATGAAAAAATCCTCCTATTAAAGTAATTAAGTGTTAAAAGAATCACAGAGCCATAATTAAACATGGTTTATAATTAAAACAGCATGTGTCCTAGACAGAGAACACAGCAACAAAGAGAGTATAACCATGACAATCAACGCCAAAACACATGCCAAGTACCCAAAATCAGAAAAACGGGAGTTTCTAGCAAAGCTGCAGATGCAGAGCCTCTGCTCCTCTGACTGAGCCCTCAGCACTCTGACGGACGTGAGTGCACTCAGAACTTCTCATGGCCTTGCCAGGTGCTGCCACAGTTCAAGCAGAACTCTTGGGAACCAAGCAGACACTGAGTGCAAGGCCCAGGAGCCGGAGCAGCGCGGGCAGCGCAGCGCGAGCGGGAGCCGGGACCCAAAGCAGCCCCCTCCTACCTGGCAGCGGCTGAAGATGTCACCCAGGGCCACCTGGACGTTGAAGTGCTTCAGCACCTGCAGCGCCTGGTCCTTGGCCTTGTCGGAGCAGTTCACAGAGAAACACCTTCCTTCCCCCACCTGGGACCGCAGCTGCGAACCAAGGAGGCACCAGTGAGGCCAAGCACCCTGGGCTGTGGGGCTGTTCGGCTACACTTGGGTTGGATTCCAAACAATGTCTGGAGTTAGTCTGTGTTTACAGGCTGAATTCTGGTCTAAGCAGCACAACTGGTAACTTAACAGCCAGTGCTGCGAGAGCTCTGACTCCTGAGCACTGCAGTATTTTAGGTGTATGAAACATGGCTCAGCCTGGGGAAAGGAGGCTTGGGGGGACCTTCTCACCCTCTACAACTCCCTGAAATGAAGCTGTAGACAGGGGGGGTTTGGCCTCTGCTCCCAGGGAACAAGTGACAGGACAAGAGGAAATGGCCTCAAGGTGTGCCAAGGGAGGTTTAGATTGGATTTTAGGGAACATTTCTTCATGGAAAGGGTGGTGAGGCATTGGAATGGGTTGTGCAGGAAGGTGGTGGAGTCACCACCTCTAGAAGTGTTCAAGAGTCATCTGGCACTTGGGGACATGGTTTGGTGGTGAACATGGTGGTGGTGCTGGGTTAACAGTTGGACTTGACCATCTTAAAGGTCTTTTCCAACCTTAACAATTCCATGATTCTGGTCTATAGAATATGCCCAAATCCTATTAATTTATAACTTGGTGAGGTGGTGCTGACAGGGGCAGCAAGAGGAAACTGAATTAAATCCCAGCTTTCTGAGGAAACCTGGCCAGATCCCACAGAGTGTGCCAAAGCACCATGATGGAAACTGTCCAGTGACCACTTCAACCGGTCTGATTCACACAAATGTTTCACCTGAAATTCCCTGATGGCCCAGAAATCTGAAGGGATTGATGTGGACAGTCCCTCAATGTTTGTTCCACACTTAGCAGAGAAGTCTGCATCTGGGAATGAGCACTGGGAAGTCCCTGACACATCCTGATGACCATGTTGAGGACCCACAGCAAATTGGGATCAGCTACACACCAGTAAAGGAACCTGGCAGAGCCATCCTGTCCTTGTGGAGGGCATCCAAATGCAAGAGAACAGAGGGAACCAGACATTTCCCAGAAGTACTGTACACTGGAAGCAGTTATATTCCTTTTGCAATTCCTACACTGCACTTTGAAGTGAAAGCTCTGCCAAACAAGATGGTGGATGCTGAATTCCCTATGACAGCAGCTGTGGGCTCAAGGAACATGCAGGCTGGCACAGCTGCACTTGCCTCATTATGGGGGGAATCTCATTATAGGGGAAGTTTGTTCCATGGTCAGCTTTTATGTAGGAAATTCCCAACCCCTATTCTGCAAATATTCCGATTGCTGCTTGAGTAGCTGGGAGCTTTAATACTGACAGTTTGTGACAAAGGAGTCCTGCTCATGTGAACAGAACTCTGGCTCATCCAGAACAGTTTCACTCTTCCAAATGAATTTTTGGGCAGTAAGAAATTGCAAAGGACCTGCAGCAGGTCATCCCAGCACTGCCACCACTGACTTGGCAGGTCCAGCACTGCATTTGTCTGTGAACAGCTCTGAACAGCTGGTGCTGAGGGAAAGGCTGGCTTTTGCTTTGGCTTTTTTGTTTATCTACAGCAACACAAAGCCTCTCCAGCTTCCACCAGACCCGTGCCTGGGGTCTTCCAGTCTCACCCTTCCAAGTCTGGAGAAATGTCTTTAAGTGTTGAAGCTCTGTCAGTGTGGAGCCAGCTACTAACCAAGAATCTCTGGGATAAAAAGCACAGGAATTGAGCTGCCTTTCACCTGCCAGTGAGGCCAGACAGAAACACACTGTTCTGGGTTGCTGGGCTTGACTTCCATCCCTGCCCCAAAGAAGAGCAATCTCTCCCCACTGATGCAGGACTGAGGATAAGCATAAGAAAACATTTCACTCCGAGCCTTGGTGGTTGAGAACAGCAAACCTCTGAAGATCCTTAATGTAGCTTTTAGTGCAGAAAACATGAAAAAGCCAAGCCAGCCGTTGCATTCACATCTGACTTTTCCTCTTCTCTCCCCTGCACACCCCAGACCATGCAGTGATACAATGCCAGAAGCAGGCCAGCAGCTCGGAACACTTACGGTCTGATATGGGAGTCCAGAGGTTAAAATGACTCTTCCTTCCTGTCGGGCAATCTGGAAAAAACAGTAAAAATCCAAATGAACAGAGGCTGAAGTTACAATGAGTTCAAGCTTGACTTGCAGACACAGAAGAGAGAAGGTGGAGATACCGAGTGTTTCTCTCAGTGTCAGCCCACACCTGGCCAAGAGCTCCTGACAGCAGCAGCAGCTCAAGGTATGGCTCACCCCACATCCCCTCCCTGCCAATCCCTGCCTTGTCTCCCATGTGCTGGAACAAGCTGCTCATGAATCTGCACCACAGCTGGCCCAGGGAACCATTCCACCTTGAAACAATTCTGGCCAAAACCAATCTTTTATTTTTTTTCCCCTTAACCCAGACTATTTCTGTTTCCCCAGTCTGGGTCACAAAGAAGAAAACAGTTCTGTTGCACAGGAGAGAAAGGAGAAAATAACCTAAGCAGGTAATTCCAGAAAAAAATGTACCACGAAATGTGTCTGCAAGCTTCATACCATTAACGAAACATGCTCCTTAGAGAGGGAGGGTGTTACTGCCCCAGCAACTCAACACACAGGAATTATGCACCTTTCCAGGCTGCAGGGAACATCTCCCTCAGAGTTTATCACCTCCTGACTTCAATCCTGAGCTTTTATCAGAGCTCTGGTCCTTCAAGTGGAAAGTCTGTGCTGAATTACCAGGGGGCTCCCCACTCACCCTGCTGACCTTCATACGGGGTCAGGGGCACTGCAAGTGGGGTGGTGCCAAAAGGAGACACTAAATCTGGAGCTGCAGGGCTGGAAGTGTGACTGACCTTCGTATGATGGAATGACATTCCTCCCTCCCACCCCTCACCCCTCCTGTAGGAAGGAAAGAGCTTCATGGCTGCAGTGATAGGAGGATTCCAAAGGATTCCCATGTGAAACAGTATTCAGCTCTGATCCTGCTGACAAGCGATCAGTGCTCTGAGGCAGGCACGAGGTTATTTCTCTTCTTTGGCTTGGATTCTGTTGGAGGCCCTCATGTTTTTCACTGATTCCAGATGTGTGTCATGGAGGTCTCTCATCTGGTTCAGAGTTCAGCAGCTCTCTCTGGATCCTTCTCTACCCTTGGCAGGAAGAAACATTTGGGATCAGAGTCCTGCCGCACTTCCCAGACAGATGACACCAGTGAGCACAGCCAGGGAATACCAGAAAAACCGACCAAGACTTTTAAACTCAGTCTTGGGCAGTCATTCTCTTAAGACCTACTGGACCTATGGCAACAGGAAACAAGAGGAAGAAGGCTCTGAAGGCCCCGTGCAGGCAGCTAAACAACATTTTCTTTCCCCCTTTTTTCCCTTCCTGACCTTTCAGGTATCTCCTTCCTCCTTTTGTTGTGACGTCACTCTTTGGCTGACAGTTCTGCACTGAGAAAGCGATTGGCAACAACTTCTAAAGCATCTTCCTACAGGCAAAATTACTGGATTTCTGTCAATATCAACCCTCTCTCTCTCAATAAAGGAAAAAACTCTAAGAACAGGAACCTTGAAGGGGCAGCAATCCTGCTACTGAGCAGCCACCACAGCACCCTCCTGGCACATTAGTGAAGGCAGCAGCAAAAGTTCACCCCAGAGATCTGCCGACAAAGGAAAAGGGATGTGAAATTCCTCCAGAACCATCCTTGCTTCAGGGTAAATCTGAGGATTTCACAGCTGGAACGCTCCATTCTGACTTTCTGCATCCAGGGTTAATTAGTTCAAGCTTGATAAATCCCCTTATCTAAATGGCTCTGCAGAGACAGGCAAAGAACATCAAATAAAAAGGAGAAAAGCAGTAACTCTTTCAGCATGTTTTTCCGCCTCTGGAACAAGGACTGGGAGAAGCATGCAGAGCCAGAAAAGCCATGTGACAGCACACATCTGACTGAGACCACAGAGGGTACGTGCTGGAGGAAAGGGCACAATTCCTTCTTTCGCTCCAAAAGCAATAAGGGAAGGCAGCCCTGGGACCATGGGGAGATGTGTGGTCAGGGATGCAAACGAGAGGAAAAGAACACCCAGGGCAGCATTTTGGTGTGGGGTCAGGGACCTGTGCTCCAGCCCAAGTGCTGCAGAGAGGGCATTGCCCTCAGTTTCACAATCTATTACAAAGATAATATCAACTTCCTCTGGAAAAGGCTCCGACCTTCTGGATAGAAAGCACTCTCTGATCTCTTGGTATTACTGATTAGCCCTGAACGTGCCTGTCTGTTCAGCCACCTTTCATCCTGCAGAAAGGAATGAAGCCACAGGAATTACTGTCAGGGAGACCTGGAAGGGCAATGACTGAGGAGAGAGGGCAGAGAGAGCCCCTTTATTTCAGAGTCTGCACCAGCAGCCTGATGATTCATGGCAACCTAAAGGGTCCTGAACCAAGGCCAGAGGAGGTTCCAGGAGACAGCAGCACAAGGCTGTAGATTTGTAAGTTAAACTTTGCCAAGTCTGTGCAAGACACAGGTTGGGCAATGCCACGTGTCCTTGAAGAGCCAAACTGCAATCCAGAAAAAGATGTCCCCCCCTTGCAGTGATCCTGAGCCCAGGTCAGCAAGGTCCCACCTCAGACAAAATGGGAGTGGACAGAGAGTGTCTGCTCCAAGATGTGTGCTGGGAAAGCACCCAGACAAGGATCTACTGGAGAAGTGGATCATAAAACTCAATCCAAACCCAGAGACTCTACCTGTAATCCCAGACTCTTAAAACAGAGAGTAAATGGAGAGTTTAACAGCTCTGAGCAACCTCAGTCCAGCCCTGCCAGTATTGCAACCCTAAACTTCTCTTCAGCATTTCTGAAAACTCTAAATTGCACGGAGTTATCACACAGTTTTGTATCGTGGCCTGAAGTATCACACCAAACCATCCACCCACTTTTGTTCCTTAATGCAGACCCATTTGTATCAAGGTCTCCAATGAAAGGTCCTGCTGACCAAACATCAAAAGCCAAGCCTTGATCTTTAAAGCAACACATTTCTTCATCTGCCCTCTGTGAATTTAGCTCCCCACCAGACTAAAAAGATCAGCAAACCTGAAGAATGTCATCTACATCAAAAATATGGAAAAAGCCAGTCAAAGCAGAGACAAGATTCGAGATTAGATTCCCCCATTAGGTGGAGATCTGCTCACTGCAGGATTAAAATCCCCTTTGTGTCCCCTGGCTCCAAATCAGTCCAGGGCAATTTAGATCTGGGTGCACAATGGCTCCTGAGATCCATCCAGCCTGGCCCTCCTCTCCGACTTGCTGGCTCACCTGGAGTTTTGGAGGGTAGGTGTAACCCAGGGAGTTGGAATCTTCCACAGCATGGGAGCCTCAGGAAGCCAGTTTTACCTGCCTTCTGGTTATTAGCACACTTCAAAAGATACCAGGTTTGCCTTACCATCGGATTATTCTTAGAGATGAGGATTTTGAAGACTAAGAGCAAAGTCCATTAAAAAAATAAAACCAACCCAGATCTCAACAGAAGCAGCTTTGAGATTCCAGAGTCTCTTATTAGAAACCTAAGAGACTACCAACATTTTCCTAAAGTCTTCTCCTGAGGTACAACATTGCAGGATCTACTGTAGTCACTTAGGCTGGTGATCCTTTAAGGTTGGTATGAGAAGCATCTCACTGCTCTGCCTGATTCTGCAAAATTGCAGAGAAAAGAGGAATATCCACTTTCCCATCTCCTTCCAATTATCTGGAAAACTCAAAAGACAGGTTTAAGATTCTCTGCAAAGAGAAGTTTGCAGAAGATGAGCTGGAATCATAGAATAGTTTGGGTTAGAAGGGATCTTTTAAAAGCCATCTCATTCCAACCTCCCCTACAGTGAGCAGAGACATCAACTTAGAGCCTCCATCAAACCTGACCTGGAATGTTTCCAGGGATGGGGCATGGAAGACCTGCCTAGAAACACAACAGGCACAGGACACGATTTAAGTAAAGAAACTTGTATTCATTGGAAATAACACGTTGCTTTAGGGATAACTGCAAAGGCAAAGGGCAGCTCACAAAAAAATGACACCACACACACAGAACCTGGTGCATCACAGAGATGGAACCTCCACATTCTTCACCTCATGGGTTGAGCTGGAGTCAGAGACCCTGGGGAGGAATGGCTGGATGCACACAGCCCTTCTTCAGAGAGGCCACAAAGCAGAGAGCCAGGCTTGGGCCAGCCTGGGCCACTGCCCAAGGTCCTGCAGAAGGACCTGCCCGAGGTGCAGGACTGAGCAGTGCTGCCGGGCAGGGAGGTGCTGGGGACAGCATGTGGTGGGTGCCACTGGCTCCCACAGGCTGCTGACGTCAGGTAAAGGAGCTTGTCCAGCACTTCTGAACTAATCCATCCCCCAGTTGCAGACCTGCTGTGCCACACGGGGGTGTGCACGTGCTCCAGCAGGTAGGACAGCCAGGTAAGGAGGGAAAAACAGCACAGCCACCCTGCTGAGTGAGAGGGCTTGGAAAGGACAGCAGTACTGCCCTTCCTGAGAGGCTGGTGCTCATGGGCAGGGGATGAAATGTTTCTGTGAGGAGCTCTTTGCCTTTCACACAAGGACAGATTTAACCAGAGATGTTTTCAGTACGGATTTCCAGCATTTTGCCATTTTTAAAGACTTTCTGTATCTCCGCTTATGACAAGCAATTTTAATCAGTCACGTCCCAGTCAAATCCTAATTAAATGGCACCATTAAATCACAGACTGCAAGCTGGTGGCACCTCACAGCAAATAAACAGAGCCATAGAACCACAGAATTGTGAAGGTTGGGAAAGACCTCCGAAGTCAGTGAGTCCAACCCGTAACCCAGCGCTGCCAACTCCACCACTAAATCTGGACAACTAGGGGTGTCCAGTGGCCTGTGGTGCCAGAGGTCCTGCTCTCACACCTCTGCAGGTCTAAAATTGCAGATCTGGCATGATAAACTTGCCACGACATCCAGGATGAAAATTTAGTCAATAACAACAGCACAACACGAAGCAGAACACAGGACATGGGCTTCACATCCTTGGGAATGGGACTTCCCAAACCAATTCCTGCCACATGTGCGAGTCTAAACCAAAAATAAATAAAATCCAGAACTGCCCAAGCACAGATGATGAAGTTCCCAGACTTTTAAGCCTGATCCCATAAAACAGAGGGTGAAGGACCAGACCTATCTGCCCACCAGTACTTGAAGCCACTTTAACAAACAAAAGGAATGAGAACAATAAGGAGCAAATGCCAGGTGGTGCTGGAGTTCTTGGCACAAGGAAATGTGTGATATGACTGATAAATCATTTGACTGAAAAGACCGTAATGAAGAACAAACACTAATTCCATACACACTTGTGCTCCTGGTGACACCAGTTTGAGACTGTGCTGTGACAACACCCAAACTGTCTTGTGTGCAGAGACCAGGATCCAAACCCTCTGCTGGCCTTTGCAATAACATTCCCAAGTTTTTGGGCGTAGGGTGGTCAACATGCAACTTTGATTCAATCAGTGCTAGCCAGATATAAAACAGAGTGGGAGGAGTCTATTTTTATCTTTGATTATCCAAGCCCAGATCAAAGGCTCTGCAATACAGTAACACTGCAAGGGCTTTTGATAGTGAAAGGATGTTTGTCCAGTCACCATGGAGAAAGCAATGTCAAACATCCTGTCCGTGGCACGATAAGGTATCGGGATGAGAAGCGGAGACGTGGCTCTGGGGGGAGGCACTCAGAACTCGTTTGTTTAAATGACTTGTGCAAGTTTGGCAGGGAGGAGATATTAATTATTTCTGCAGAAGTTAGAGCCTGCCCCGGATTCAGGCCAAGCAGACATCTGAAGAGGAAACATCCTGCACACCAGGCTGGGTGATCCGTGTGCAGCTGATAGCACACACTGTGTGGGCTGGATATCTCTGTCGACTCCCTCGAAGGCAGCGAGGCCCTGCAGGGAGACCTGGACAAATCAGAGAACTGGGCAATCACCAGCCCTGTGGAGTTCAACAAAGAAAAGTGCTGGATTCTGCATCTGGGATGGGGCAGCCCTGGATACAGGGGCAGACTGGGGAATGAGATCTTAGAGAGCAGTGCCACGGGAGGGGGCCTGGGGGTCCTGGTCGATGGCCAGTTGGACATGAGTCAGCAGTGCCCTGGAACCAG
This sequence comes from Atrichornis clamosus, assembly GCA_013400975.1. Lineage (NCBI taxonomy): Eukaryota > Metazoa > Chordata > Aves > Passeriformes > Menuridae > Atrichornis > Atrichornis clamosus. The sequence continues at coordinate 164,585 of WBMZ01009669.1, read as the reverse complement.
GAGGGACATCCCTGTCCTGGGGCATCAGGCCCAGCAGGGCCGGCCAGGCCGGGGAGGGGATTGTCCTGCTCTGCTCTGGGCTGGGGCGGCCTCACCTCGAGCCATGGGGGCAGTTTTGGGCACCACAATGTAAGAAAGACATTGAACTATGAGAGAATGGCCAAAGGAGGGCAACAAATATGGTGAAGGGCCTTGGGGGGAAGCTGTGTGAGGAGTGACTGAGGACACTTGGTCCGTTCAGCTGGAGAAGAAGAGACTGAGGGGAGACTCACCAGAGCTACAACTTCTTGTGAGGGGAAGAGACACTGACCTCTTCTCTGTGCTAACCAGAGACAGGACAGGAGGGAATGGCCTGAGGTTGTGTCAGGGGAGGTTAGGTTGGATATCAGGGAAAGGTTCTTCCCCCAGAGGGTGCTGGGCACTGTCGAGGCTCCCCAGGGAATGGGCACAGCCCCAAGGCTGCCAGAGCTCCAGGAGCCTTTGGACAACGCTCCCAGGGATGCACAGGGTGGGATTATTGGGGTGTCTGTGCGGGGCCAGGAGCTGGACTCAATATCCTTGTGGGTCTGTTCCAACTCAGCACATTCTATGATTCTGTGATCTGCGCTCCTGGCATAGCAGAAATGTGTCTAAAATGAAACAGCATTTGTCTTCCATCGGGCAGGCAGAGGGTCAGAGTTGCTATGGGAGCCCAAATCAATATTCACAGTCCCCATGAGACTCATCCTTTCCCAAATATGTCACTGCAAGTTGTGGCTGATCACCTTTGAGCCACCTCACGAGGTGGTGGCCAGGCAGGGCATTCCATGGCCATTGATTATGGACGTTTTCCCTTCCGTACTGAACAGCCCACTTTGGATCATGGTTCTGCCCAACTGACCTGGACACAATGCAGACAAACACCTTCGCTGTAAGCCCAAACCAGAGTCCATTAGAAATCTAAGTGAATTTTGGGTTCTTTTCACTGACTTTTGTCTTGTTGCAAACACACAGGTTCCCAAAGACACTTGGTCACATTTTTGAGGGTTGATCTTTAACGTCCCTTCCAACCCAAACCACTCTATGGTTCTGTGACATTTACACTCGTGTTCTTCTCATTACTTCAGCTGCCCCAGCTGCCAATGGCACAGACAGACACAATAAGAGTGAGATCACAGCAGCCTCTCTCACCTCCTCTCTCCTGGAAGCAGGGAACCAAGGCCACACACCACTGCAGGGACCAGTTGGTCCCAGCTGCCAGAGCTTCTCAGGCTGACCCAAAGAGCGGGGGCTCAGCACAGGGATGGGAGGAGGCACCTGGGGGGCAGCTCCTGCAGCCTGAGCACCAGTGCAGCTCCCCAGTGAGCAGCAGCACATCCCCACGGAGATGGGAGCTGTGAACTCACCTCAGCAGCTTTCCTGTGGTCATCCTCATTGTCCAGCAGCCGGACATCCACGCCCAGGCAGCGCAGGTAGCGCCCCAGGCCCTGCAGCATGTTATCACAGACCACGCTGAACTCCTGGGGGGACCTGGGGGCAGGGGCACATGAGGGCTCTGCCTTGGGTCCTGGGCACGGCTGCAGAAAGGCAAGACATCCATAAGCAGCAGAAGGCTGATTTCCACACAGCTGTGTTTTGCCCACCACAGCACATCCAACCGCCTCCTTCCACCTGTGTCACCATTTCCCCATGCCCTGCAACACCTCTAGATCCTCCTTCCCATCCCTTCCACACTGCCACTACCACATGGGCAGGAGTAGAACATGATGGGGCTGATTCTGCATTAGCCATTGTCTCCCTTTCCAGCTGGCCACTCAATCCAGGGAGCTGCAGCCTTTCCCTGGAGAAGGGCCAACCTTGCCTTCAGTGCTCTGCACACACATTCATCTTCATGAAGTCACAGAAACATTGTTAAGGCTTCTGTTCTTCCCCTACCAACTTAGCCTGCAATTAATAAACATGTGCCAAAGCTATGATTTGGGAAGGGAATCTGACAGAGGGAGAAAGAGGTAGACAAAGCAACCACGTCAGCTCTGTTATCTTTGGAAGGTTAAAAATAGGCAGTGCCTGCATTCTGTTTGTTTTATTTCAAATGTCTGCTGCTGGGGAGTTCCTGCACTTGAAGGACTTTGGCATTGGGAGGATCCCAGAAGTACAATAGCTAAATCCATGGAGAAGGGAAGTTATTAATGAACTTCCAATGTTCAGCTTTTGACTCCAGGAACTTGAATCAGCTGGGATGACTGAAGGACACGGCCAGCACCTATGCAGGGAGCCAGCACTGCAGATCAGCCCTGCAGGAGCTGGCTCAAGGCTGGGGATGCTGTGGCACACCAGGCAGCTCCACCTGGGATGACCACGGGAACCAGCTCAGACCCAGGAGCTCCATCAGTGTGATGCTGCACCTCCCAGCAGCTGGTCCTGTGCTCAGGGCTCTGCAGCACTGGGCAGACTGGGCTGTCACCAGCTCCTGCAGGGGCCTGGTGGATGTAGCTGTGACAAGGGATGGAGTGCCTCTCCAAAGCTGAAGCAGTTGGAAGACACCAGCCCTGGCTGCTGCTGCTGCTGTTCAAACAGATGTGCAGAGCAGCAGCTGGCTCTCAGCTGGTGTTTATCCAGTGGTCAGCACTGTCATACGTAGCTTTTTTCTCACGTTTCATGCCAGCAGAGAGCAAAAAGCTTAAAAAGGAGAATAGAGTCATTAGCCCCACTTCAGAGAGTGGACCAGGAAACACTGGGAAAGAGAGGTGGGAGTTCTGCAGGATGCAGAGTCAGGAGAAGGCTGTATTTTTTGGTGTCCCAGTCCAGGTTTCACCAACTGCCTCTCAGTTACTGAATCTGACTGTACAGAACACAGCGATGACCCATGGGTTCCCAAGGCAATTGAAGCCTGAAGTGCTCACTTTTCCCATCTCTGCAGCAGCCAGTCAGCTCTGCTGCAACACACCACATTCCCATGTGGAGTGCTCAGGGAACAGCTCCATGCTTTCCTGCCTGCCAGAGGCCAAGGGATGCAGCACACTTCCATACAAGGTGGACACAGCCCAACCAGGGGAGTGGCATTGACTCCAGCAGCTCAACACACACTCGGGGCTCCTCAGGAGACACAGTTATAGTGAGTCTTCTCTGGTAATAAACAAAATGGGGGTTCTGCTAAGGTTTCCAAAGGTGCATAACCCACTGGATGGTTCCACGTTAAATGTAAGACTTTGTTACTGAGAGGGACCAGTCACGTTCCAAGATACCTCAGCAGAGTTGCACAGCTCCAGTGGAGTTTTAAGGCTCTGCCACAACACAGACTGCTGGGAGAGGCCACTCATGGAATGTGGTGGTGGGCAGGGAGACAGAGAAAAGCCTTCAGCAAAAAGGCATTTTTGATGGATCATTTGCTTTTACCTTTGCAGACTTCTACTCCAGATACAATAAAAGAGACATTCCCATTGTGAAAGCAAGGTGTGGAAGCTCAGTTCAATGCAAAAAAGTCAAGAGTTTTGAAACCTTGCCCATGGAATCCAAACCCACAGCAGCAAGGAAGTGTGGAAGGAGCACTTCCACCAGCAAGGCTCACTGGGCTCTGCACACAGATCATTGTGCAAGGACAACCTCAAAGCGCAAGGAAAGCTGAACCCAGGCAGGCCAAGGAGAGAGCACACTGCCCCAGGAGGGAGGGGCAAGGAGGATGTGTGCTGCAATAGTCCTGAGAACAGCTGTGCACAGCTAATGGTGTGACTGGGAACTGCAGCGTGTGACTTTCAGGGGTCTTGAGCAACAAGCAGCTCTTTGAAGATGTTTACAAACCTGTCCAGAAGGTGATGGTACTTCTTGTTTGTTCAGCAGCTTCTTTGCCCTGGGTTTTTTGGTCTGTTTTCCCTGACTTTCAGTCAGGTCTGAACTCAGACCGAAGCTCTCCGGGTCCTTGCAGAGCCTCTCGTAGATCTCCAGCAAGCAGTAGGCATCTGAGGCTGCAAGGAAGGAATAGGAGCCTCAGCTGGTTTCATTCAGAGGTAAGCCAGAGGCTTTCCTGATGCAAGGAAGAGCCTCCACCTTTGTAAAAGCCACTGTGAACAACTGTGAAGCTGCAACTCCCTCATGTCATACCCTGCGCTCCGGGACTGACTCACTGAGCATGAAAACTGAACCCACGGTCACAGAGGGTCAAGGCAGGAGCTCCTGAAGTGACAGGCTCTGCCACCTCCCCTCTAATCAATGCAAACTGCAGCCTGGCTGCTCCAACCACCACCTGGGAGCTGCAGCCAGCCCCTGTTCCTCACCATTGTGCCCAAGCCTGCCCATGGCCCCTTATCACATCTCTTGATGGGAAGGGAGCTCCCCAGGAGCTGCAGGATCTCAGCAGGCATGGCTCGAGCTGTTTGCAATCCCCTGCCCACACTCACTGCCGTGTGCCTCTGCTCCCTGCAACGGGAACGGGAGAACTCTCCAAGCCAGTCTGACAAGTCCTAGTGATTAACTTTTGTGGGAACTGTGTCAGCTTCAAGGATAGCTGAATTTAACAAAGGGCTGGTTTGCATCAGCAGACTGTCCTTTGATGCACCAGGAAAAGATTTAGACCCAGACTTCTGACTCTGGGGTAATCAGCAATAAACTCCATGGGTCCCTCCACAGCCCTGATTCTGTGCTGCAGTTTCTGACACCACATCTGCCCATTTCAAACCCGACTCTAACAAGCACTTCACTGTGACAAATGAACACAGCATTTGTTTCCCAGGAAGGCTGTGAAATGAGGCAGAAGGAAGTGGACTTTCCTCCTTTCAGTTACTGAGAGGAGCTTCCACTGAGGTGATGTTTCATCAGACAAAATCTGCAAAGCACAGGAATTCCTTCCTAAGGGAAATAATGAATCACTGGACAGTTTAAACGTCAACCATTAAAGTCATGTCCGCAAAAGGACAAACAAAACATGTGCTGGCTCCTCTGAGCAGGAACTAATCTGCAAAGCCATTTTCTTCCTCTGCTACGGAATGACTTTCCAAGTGACAGAACAGCCAAACACAGCCCGTGCTGGCACCTGAGCACCCCAGACCTGCATAGAGGATCTGCTCCTCCCGCAGCGGCCGTTTCTCCCAGTTTGACAGCTGCTCCGTTTTATCCAGAGGCTTCCCCAGCACATGTTGCACCAGGAGGCTGAGCCCCTTCTCGGGCTGCCTGACTCCCCTCTCCTCGTGGCAGTGCTCCGGGGCCAGTGCATCGACCTTCCGGCTGTCCTTCCTCCACTCACTGCAGCTCTTCTGCAGCTGATGGAAACAAAAAGACAGAAACCACCTGGTTATTAAACAGCTCCTGCACCACCTCCTGTTCCAGCTGGTGGGGCCAGGCACAGCCGTATCACATCCATCTCTTGCCTGGCACACTGAACCCCGTTGTCTCAGACGAGGGCTGGGATGGCATGAGATAAACACGGCGTCGGGTTATTTGTTTAACAAACACACTTGCTGAGAGCAAGCTGTTTCACAGCCAAGGAAGGAAAAAAAAGGCATTCTTGTACAGCACTGCACCAGAGCAGCAGGGCTGGGGCCAGGGCTCCTCAGGGTACTCACCGTGCTGGGGGCTGCTGGGCATCCACTCACTGAGAGAGCAGCGGTGGCAGTTCAGCACCTTTCTCCTCCCAGGCCCAGGGGAAAGGCACTCCTGTGACCCCCTGGGCAAGAGCCCTTTCTGCAGTTGCCATTTCTCAGGTTAAAGTGAGGCAATGGCTGTTGGCAGGAACATCAGCCCCTGAAGCACTTCCCAGGTTCAGTTATCAGTCCCAAAGATCTGCTTTACCCCAACCCACAGCCTCAAACACACTCTGTGCATTTTACCCATTAAAATGGTTGTGCTGAACATTTCTGCAGGCTGCTGAAACCTCCTGTGTGCAAACCCAGGGACAGCTGTGCTTCAGCTGACCACGAATTCCTGTGCTGAACCCACCAGCAGCCCTCCTAGGAACATTAGAGTTCTGTCAAATCATTAACTCCATCGTATCTGCTTCAATACTGCATGGTCTTGGAGAAGCAAAATTCCTACAAGAACTCACTCTTCCCAAGTATAAGTTGTGCTCAGAACCCTGCTCCTGGCTGAACGGAGCTGGGTCTCCAGTTCAAGAGTTTTTCACAGCTTTTATAAAGGCTATGAAAACGTTGTCAGTATCACAAGCTTTAACATTTTAGTTGATGAAAATTAAATACTTCTGTCTTCCTTTACAGACTCCCAGCGCCTCAAACTCACTAAAAGCAATGGTCTATTTACTCATGCAGCCATCTCCCTGCCAATGCTGGATACAAACATACAGTGCTGTGGATTCAGGACAGTTATCCCCCAGCACACACTGGAGACACCATTTCCCACATCTCCATGTGTTTATCCTTACTTGTTTGTCCACTGCAAGTAGATCCACCACACCTTGCATTTGCTTCTCTGTGTCTTTCAGAGCAGAACATGTGGCTGCAAGGCTGCTGAGGTCTCCAGACATCCCATAACCTGGAGACAAAAAAAGCCCAAATCACACAGGTGGGAAAACTCAAGTCATGGCTAAAGCACTGCAACTTCTTCTAGTTCAGAGTCAAACTGCTGACAAAATAGATCTAAACGTTGGTGGGAAGACTGTTCAGACTGGCCATAAGATGGGCTCCTGTCTCTTCTGTTCCCAAGAGTCACTCCTGCAGATCAAGGTAGAGAAGAGGTGGATGAAAAATGCTGAGTTTAAGATCAACTTATTCAAAATCTGAGAAAGGTAATTATGAATTTGCCCTTGAAATCCACGTTTAGAATCTCCTGCCAAAAGCCTTCAAAAATGAGATACGGTAATTCAGAGAGCTCTGATGTCCAGCACAGTAGATCTGGGACAGGGACAGCACATCCAGAAAGCTCTGGCTGCCAGACTTCCCTAAACCACCAAAGCTTGGGTGTCAGCTGGGCCTTAGTATGGAACCAGGACAATCCCAAGTCCAAGTTAAATCAGAAATCTTGGCTTTGATCTGACATGGGGAGATAAAATGGCATGGGGCTGTGCCAGGGCAGGGTCAGGCTGGAGATCAGGAAAAGGTTCTTCCCCCAGAGGGTGCTGGGCACTGACCAGGCTCCCCAGGGAATGGGCACGGCCCCAAGGCTGCCAGAGCTCCAGGAGCCTTTGGACAGCGCTCCCAGGGATGCACAGGGTGGGTTTGTTGGGATGTCTGTGTGGGGCCAGGAGCTGCACTGGATGATCCTCGTGGGTCCCTTCCAGCTCAGGATTTTCCATGGTTCTGTGATTCTCTATTTCTATTATTCCCAGTTACACTGGTCACTGCTTCCTGACCTGGCAGTGCCTGAACACCCAGGGCACCACACACAAAACTCTTTCCATGGCAAGTGGATTTAGAGAATGACAACTCCAAGAGGATCTAGGAATGACAAAGATGACAAGACAGGCTGTGTGAAGCCTTGAAGTGGGGAGGAGAGAGGAGTGTTACCAAGTTTAGTGATGGCTGCATCTGAATAGAGCATCTGGATGAAATGGGGAAGCTTCTCCTTCTCCCCCTCGGCCTCAGCTTGCTCGAGGAGCAGTGGCAGGTCCAGCAGGAACACCTCATCCTTCAGGGCAAGTTGCAGGAGGGTCACACGGGGCTTCCCCACCATTCCAAAGGAAGGCTTCCACTCCATGTCCACGCCAACGACCTGCCCAGGCTGCAACACAGACACTTTCTGCACTCAGAGCCTGGCTGTGCTGGAGAGGAGCCTGGAGAGTCTGTCCAGGACATGACAGTTCCCTCCCAACCCCTGCAGCTCCTTGTGCAAACTGCCACAGAGACAGAGAACTTGCCAGCACCTTCCCTGGCACAATTCCTAACATGTTCCCCAAAGCAGACAAGTCTAAAGGAGCAGCTGTTCTTGGCTTGGGGAGGTGGACATAGGATGGCAGTGGCCACATCCTGCCCTGAGCACCAGCCTGACATGGAGTTCCTGCTCCCTGACCCTGCCAGGTCAATCCCAGATAACACTCACCTGCAGCACCTTCTCCCAGCACTGCAGCGTCTCTTCCCATGTCTGCAGGAAGTGAATATTTTCCCGTGGAATAGGAAGCTGGTAATAGTCCTTCTTACTGTCCTCGCAATTATCTGCTTTTGTAGCCTCTTCTACCCTGCACAGAATCAGATGCAACAGTTTTAAGCCATGCAGTGGCAGGAAATCTGGGATTGGAGGAAGAGGGGGAAGTCTTATGTCCCTTATTTTACCACAACCCTCTTTCCCCATGACACTCAGCTCTCTCTTACCCTCTCTTTCCTCACTTTCCCTGTAATCTCTGTCTTTCACCTTAGAATCACAGAATCCCAGACTGGTTTGGGTTGGAAGGGACTTTAAAGCCCATCCAGTGCCACTCCCCTGCCATGGGCACCTTCCACTATCCCCGGGTGCTCCAAGCCCCATCCAGCCTGGCCTTGGACACTTCGAGGGATGGGGCAGCCACAGCTTCTCTGGGCACCCTGTGCCAGGGCCTCCCCACCCTCACAGGGAACAGCTCCTTCTCAATATCCCATCTAACCCTGCCCTCTGGCAGTGGGAAGCCACTCCCTGTGTCCTATCCCTCCAGGCCCTTGTGAAAAGTTCCTCTCCAGCTCTCTTGTAGGCCATCTTGACTCATCCTCTCTTTCCATTCCTTTCCCAGAAGTGGTCCTGTATCCAAGAGCTCTCCATGCACACACTGTATGCACTGCAGAGAACACTCACACCACTTGCTGGAGTCAGAGCCCAGGCCTGTCCTCAGTGCTCATCTCTCTTGCCCAGAACTTGGATAACAAAGTTGGGCAGCTGTTTGCACATTCAGGGATAACACATTTTAGATGTAGTGCTTCTTGTCTCAGAGCTAACAGGGGAGCCTGGGGTGTCCAAAGAGGAGCCTCACACTGCCTTACACACGGACTGAGCCTCTCAGGCTGCTCCACACTCAGCTCCCCACCAGCAGGGAATGGGGGAAATCTCTCTCATCATTTTACAGTGCAATAGCTTGGGAAGGCTTCACGTTCCTCCCTGATGTTATTCAGCTTCTCCTCCTCCATCCTCTTCCCTGTAAAATGGCCACAAAGGGTCCACAAGGATATTTGTCCTATTTTGCACAGGGATGAAATGAAAAAAGTTCAGAAATAAAGATTCAAGCCCGTCTCTGTTTCGGGGAAGGTAGCCAGCTGAGCCCAGAGTGTGCACCTTGCTCGTGCTGCTCCCTCTATTTGGGTTTCTGATGACACCACACAGACAAACTCAGTCTGTGTGCATTAATTCCCTGGCAATGTTGGGAGATGCCTGCAGAAATGAGCTAAATGATTGCCTACAACAGGATCTTACACAGCACATTTTCCGTTCAAAATGCAGCTGAGTCTCTTGAAATGCCCTTGGAACTGAAGGTCATTGTTGCTGTGGTGGCTCAGTCAGATGATGCAATCAGAGAAAAGAAACTAACCAAAAAGATCCAGCTACTTTGGACACATCACACACTTCTGGATAGTCTCTTTCCCACAGAGGCTTGTAATGGTTCACTATTTGAGAAACTATTTACTACCCTTCTGTTTGGGAGACTATGTGACTGATTTTGCAGCAGAGCAGCTCTCCCTGCACAAACACTCTTTCCTGTGGGTTTGTGTGCAGGGGGGAGTCAATATTTGTGTAAAATATTTGATGAAGGTGTGCAGCCTCAGGTCTTCAGGAATATTCTCACCTGCAAAGCTCAGGAGCCCCGTGTGGTGTGACCAGAGACAGATGATGTCATTTATATACTGGTGCCGCCTTGTTCTCTGCAGTGTGAACTCCCTCTCTGGGAACTGCAGCTTTGTTACTCAATAAACAAGGCAGCCAGACTGTTTTATGGGGTTCCATGGCTCTGCTGACTTTATAGCAGCTACTACAGCAGCTATCATGACTGCATGAGTAAACTGCAGTACAAAGGGTTTTATTCATCTGTCCCAACTCCTCGTGCAGGGCAGAGCACATCCTCACCTGCCTTCCCTCCTGCCGGCACAGCACAGGAGTCCCACAGCACAGAGATGTAGAGATGGACTTTATCTCTAGATGCACAATCTGTGGCTCAGCCACACTCCTGTAATCACCCCTTTGTGTTCTGAGAGCTTATCCCTCATGCAAAAACCTCCTGGCTCCCAACTGGTGGCTGCTGCGGCTTCAGGAGGGAGCAGCAGGAGGAGGAGGGCAGCCCCAGCAGTGCACTGGAGCAAGGCAGGAGCATGTCCTCGACAGACAAGAGTTTCCTGTGCTCCAAAAAAGCTCTGGACTCTCTGGAGAAGTGTTCCAAGGGTGATTACATCTCTGTCATATTTCCTGAGGTGACACAGGCTTGAACAAGTGCCAGTGCAGATCTGCACGAGGAGAAACAGCAGATCCACAGAGCCAGGATCCATGAACAGGAACTGTTCAAGGCCATGTGTGAGACCTTCCCAAAATCATCAGCATTAAAAAAATAATAATTTTAGCCATGTTCCCATTCACCTTCAAGTTAGGCCAATCTATGCTCCAAAAATACCATTTTTAGTTGTGAAAGCCACAGTTTTTGCATAAACTCCTCTTCCAGGATACAGAAATTTGCTGTCATGTTGAGGACAGCAAACCTGATGATAAACCTGTTGAAGCTGACAGTCCTGCTTAGTCTCAGGCTTGGTCTTCTTATAAAGATATCCTTATGCTGCAGAGAGGTGTTGGCACTAACCAGGCTGCCAGTGATAGATCCTGGTACCTGGAGTTCATAATTCTGACGTATGGCCCAGGAGGAAAGTCCTGCTGTAAGAACACCAGGAAAAAGGGAGCTCCCAGATCACCTGCACACAACTGCACATCTGCAGGGACCAGGCTCGTGCACCAGCTGTGCCAAGAGGGACCTGCCTCTGCTTCTCAGCACCAGCACAGTGCTGGAAGCCCCAGCTTGCTGCCCAGGGAGCAGTGATCTGAGATTTTGTCTGATGGCATCACCAGCTCCTCCTGGACACACAGTCCATTGCAACTCAGAGCCACACTTCCATCATGTACTCTGGGAAGTTCAGCTCTGTACAGGAAGTTATTTCCTCGTGTTACAGGCTTCAAGGGCCGTGTCTGCTGCATGCTGAAGGTACTGGCTCTCAGCTTGCACAAAGTTGTCAGTGGTTACCTCTTGGAAGCCGTCAGGAATTTCCCATAAACATTCCTCTAACCCCACCTCTGTTCTGGATCAGAAACACCCAACTCCATGCTAAAAAAACCCAAAATATTTCACCAGTGAGGGTAAGAGAGAGACACCTGGAAGGTGGTGCGAATTCCAGTCAAGCACAACACCCTCAAATAAGGTGGCTGATGTTCAACAGTGGAAGAACCCTAAGGAACCTCTTCTGTTTTTGAAAAAAGCCCTGACTCTACCTGGAAACACGTGACTGCTCCTGGAATGACAGCAAAGCTCTGAACTCTGCTGCACTGCAACCACAGCCCACAGCTCCTGCATTTGCATTGAGCTCTCAGGGATCAGTCCTCTTCCCTGCACAGAATCCAATTAGATGAATTCCTGCACATGACTGAGCAGAGACCAGCACGGTGGCTGTGTAATGGCTCTGACCCCAGGGGCTGTGGGGGCCTGCAGCCTTGCGGGGGCTCGGCTCAGGAACAGGCGTGGGCAGAGTTCCAGGCTCTGCACTGATGGGACTCATCCAGCCTGAGGTCCCATACCTCCTCCAAGTCCTGGGTGAGATCCTAACAGGACCTTCATGCAGTATTTACTCAAGCTCTGCAGGTTCCTCAAGACTTTCAGTAGCCTGCATATCTGCAGGCCCTCCTGCAAGAAAAAAAGGATCTGAAAAAAGGTCTAAAAAAGGGTGGCAAACATGGCTGTCTCTGAAGAACTTGAACATAGAATCAGAGAAGCGTGGAATGGTTTGGGTTGGAACTGACCTCAAAGCCCATCCTGTTCCACCCCCTAGCCATGGGCAGGGACCTTCCACTATCCCAGGTTCCTCAGGGACCCATCCAACCTAGCCTTGGACACTTCCAGGGCTGGGGCAGTCACAGCTTTTCTGAGAACATCTCAGGGACACAGTCACTGAAGTGGGGCAGCCCCACCACTGCTCACAGGAGTCTAATAGTGAATTACCGGGCTCAGGAAATCATTTGCATTGAGTCCCTTCTTCACACAGGGCCTGCCCCCCTCTGTACAGCACAGCTGGGCAGCTGCTGGGGAAACTGCTCCATGAAGAACATCATCTTGGGCCATTTTCTCCAAGAGACACAGCACTGAATACTCAGAACCAGAACTTCAAAGCCCTGGTATTCCTTCAGATCCAGCCTGCTGTGGGGATCACACAGCTCCTGGCACTTTAGGGGGCTGTAGGAGCCTTCCTAAGTTTTGAGCCTCTTCTCAACTTGACCCAGTTTTGTCTTCTCACAGCGTGGGACCTGCCACCCTTGCCCCTGCATTCTTCCCCTCTGCCCCTCCTACACCAGCAGGTTCACAGAGATCCTTGACCGGCTGGGACTGTTTGCACAGTTCTGAGCACCTGAAATCAAGGAGTTGTAAGAACCCTTCTTAAGGTAAGGATTTTTAATTGTTTTGAACCTCTGCCCTTGCACTCCCGTTCCAGGGCCTGAAAGAGGATGGAGCTCCCTCCATGGAGGAGGAGCTGTGGCTACTGCAGCCTGATCTGCTGCACACGTGGGGTGCCAAAGCAGGAGGGGAACACAGCACTGGGTTACTGGGGTTGCATGGAGGGAGAAAAGGGGACAGACACTAATTAGGGGTCTAACGGCTTCTTAAGCTCACTTGGTAAATTTGTACTGGAGAGTTCAGTTTTATCCCAAATTCAGTTCATGTGTCTCTTCTGGGATCTGATCCCAAATGTCAAAAATTCTCAATACTCCTGAAAGCTTTTGATAAGACCAACATTACAGACTAGGAAGAAAATTGGCTTATGAACTATAAAAGGAGGAAGAAAATAAACACAATTATAAAAATCCAAGGAACTTTGCAATCAGTTTCTTGGTCATAAGCCTCCTAAAAGGCATTAAACTGGGTTACAGTCCACTGGGGGTGCAGAGCATATGGAAAACTTTGACAGATGTGTAATCACCTCAATAAAGAGATGAATATTCAACTCCTACCCACAAGATTTCATTTGCACTGTTCATCTGGCAGAGGAAGTCTAAGAACCCCCTGCAGCATGAAGCAATCTCACAGAGCTTCTGTGTACTCAGGATGAGTTTAAAATGCCCCTTTCACAGACATTTCCAAGCTTATGACAAACAAATGCAGGGTGTGCAGGGCCACAATGGGATCCGAGTCCACGGAGGAAGCTTTGCAAAATTCTCTCCCCGAGGACACATTATGGCAGATGATTTTAAGTAAATATAGAGTCTTTGTATGACCAGCAATCTGCATTGGAAAGGCACCAAGCAGGGTATTTACCTGTCCTGGATGTGCAGCATTTGCAGCTCCTCAGCCACGGCACGAGGCAGCATCTCGGGGGGCACCCGGCAGTGGCGCGCCCACCGCGCTGCCCCGCGCGTGTCGCAGAAACGCAGCAGCGCCTGCACCAGCTGCCCTTGGAGCCACCGGTTCTCCCCAACTGTGCTCTGCAAGGGCAATGGGGGGAAGGAAGACTGTCAGTGCAATTTCCATCGCAGGTGTTTCTCCCCCTGCCAGAAGGCAGCATCCTCCAGGGGTCCTGGGCAAGGGCAGGACAGAGCAGGAGCCACCCCGGGGCCGGAGCGGGGCTGCCCCTGCTGCAGGGGGGCTTCCAGTGCATGCTGCACTGCTCTGCCAGGAGATGAAGAGCACACTCCTGGCTTGGAGCTCCCTGGGGTACCTGTGTCCCCTTGCCAGCAGGGATCTTTGTTCAGGGAATGCCACTCTGCACGTGCAGCATGAGGGAACAAGACTACACCACCACTGCTAGGCCTGACTGACGACCTGCTCAGATACTGACTACTTTAAGCAAAATAAGAACCACCGACTGACCAGACAGCAAAGGTCTCTGGGATTGAACAGGTAATTATGGAGGGGTAAGAGTTTGGATTGCTTTAATCCCTTTTTGTGTCTGTACATAGCCCCAAAGTGATGCTGTGACTTGATGGCCTGTGAGAGGCAACAGAGTATCAGAATCATACAATAGTTTGGGTTGGAGGTGACTTCTCCAGGTTATCTACTCTAAACCCCCTGCCATGGGCAGGGACACCTTCCACTATCCCAGGTTGCTCCAAGCCCCGTCCAACCTCGCCTTGGACACTTCCAGGGATGGGGCAGCCACAGCTTCTCTGGAAACCTGTGCCAGGGCCTCACCACCCTCACTGTAAAAAACTTCCCTAAATCTAGTTGGAATCTCCCCTGTTTTAGTTTAAAACCATCAGTCCTTGTCCTGTTGCAAGAGGCCCTGCTAAAAACTCTGTCCCGATCTTCCTTATGGGCTCCCTTTAAGTACTGAAAGGTCACCTTGGATCCTTCCTTTCTCCAGTTGAACATTTCCAGCTCTCCCAGCCTGGCTCCAGAGCAGAGGGGCTAGAGCCCTCAGAGCATCTTCTTAGGATGGCTCAGTGTCTCTCCAGGGCAGACTGTGGCATGAGGTCTCCTTCATCCTTGGAAGGATTCGCACGGATCATTGGGATTGCCAGTCATCCACAGATGACAGGGAGGGCACATCAGCAAAGCTTTCCCGAGTGGTGTTCAGAGCCAGGAAAAGGCTGACATCACCCTCCAGCCTGCTGCCCCCAGCACTGTGAGACCAGGGCTCCAGGTCCCTCCCCAGCACCAGGCACAGCCACAGGTGGGGCCCAGGCTGACAGTGGTGCCAGCTGCATCTGAAATGGGCTGTATGAAATGTGCTGTGCAAGTCCCCCACCCAGCTGGGATAAGCCAGGGCTGGGTGAAGGAGTTCTTCCCTTTGTGTCTGTTCAAGGCCTCTGTGGAGGTGACAACTGGATCACTGCTCTGGGACAAACACACTCTCAGGTATCACTGTGTCACTCCCTGTGCTTGACCTGCAAACAGGGAGGGCAGTTTAGGACATTCCCTGCTCGCAGCTGTTCCCTGGAGGAAGGGAATGCGTGCCTTGGCACACTACAGAGCCTGGAGGGCACCAGCAGAAACTCTCACTGCCTGTGGTTGAAGCCCAAACCCCAGCTGTGGCTGCAGCATGGCACACTGCCCACCCTGGCAGGGGAAAGCAGCCACTTGTGAGGGGCAGGGCAGAGACACAGGGCGGTGACAAAGGGCAGGGACAGTCCCCACGGGGACAGCTGGATGCACCAGAGCCCTTCTGCCCCGTCCACCTCTTGACAGGTGCAGTTGTAAGAGGAAACACAAACACAGTGACACCGTCACACCAGCTCCATGGGGGTGGGAGTTCCCTCCCCCTCCTCCCCAGCCAGCCCACACAAATATCCCAGAGCCCGTCCAGCCAGCATGGCAATTCCTCCTCTCTGATGTACTCAAGGATCTGCCTTTGAGGTTAATACTGTTAAGAAAACTGCTAAAACAAGCTGAAACTCTACATGGTGGCTCAGGACCTGCAGCTTTAGGACTGGATCTCTAGGACTGCTTGCACTCCCAAGGAGTGTTTTCAGTGGAGTGAAATGCTCAGATCTGCACTGAAGGTCCATGCCCACCCTGCACACACCACTGTCATGTGCCCTGCACTGCCCAGCAGCCCTGCCGGGCCTGAGCCTGCTCCCAGGGATGGCAGCACCTTGCTCCCTCTCCCCAGCGTGCAGGAACAGCTTCCAGCTGGCTGGGAGGCTGGGGCCATGGGGCCTCATTCCTCACATTCCTCCAGTAACTAAAAGGTGAGAATTTGGCTTCAAAGCAGACACAAAGATCAGGAAACAAATCTGTTGATGGCCCCAAGGGAAAAAGGAAGAGAAAAAGAAAGCCAAGAAGAAAAAAAAAGAATGACCCGGGCCCAGAGGTGCAGGAGGGGGCAGAGGCTCAGAACAGCTCAGAGGGATCTGGCACCCCAGGCAGCACCAGCCTGCTACAAAAGCTGCTGCCTCAGCACCATGTCTGCACCCCTGCAACTCTGCCAAGTGCCAAACCACAGCTCTTCTCATGGATACCTGGAGGAATCATTTTACTGCTGTTCCCAAGAGCCAGGGTCAGGGGCATGGGGGCCCAGCAGCTCCCCAGGGGCTCAGGTACAGAAAGGGCAGGACAGGAAAGGACAGGACACATTCCCCTGCTCATGCTTCTTGTCCTCTACACTTCCTCCCAAATTCTTCCCCTGGCCATGCCAGTCCTGACCTTTGTCCATCTCTCCCATCTCTGCCTCCTGTGACTGAGCTCAGCCAAGCACTGAACACGTGAAGAGGGGCTGAGAAACCCCTCCTGCGTGTCTGTCAAGCCACTTCTCAGAGTCCGTCCCAAAAAGAATATATTTTCTTAATAACATCTCAGAGCAATTCCCTCTTCTTGCTTCCTCTGTGTCCATCCTATTGTCTTCCTGCCTTTTTTCTAAAACACAAACTCTTTAGGTTGGAGCTCTCTTCAGCTCACCCCGAGTAAATTCTTAATAAATCTCATCGTGGCGGCTTTATTTCTGGAAATAATGAGGTGCAGATTTTTTTTTATTATTTTAATGATAACAGATTTCTTCTTTCAACTACAAAAAACAACTCTGTAAAGAAGGTTAATCTCTCCAGAGTTATCCCATCTTGCATTCTGAAACAGAAAATAGCTTTGTCTTTTTACTGAAAAAAGAAAAACCCAACATTGCTCTAAAGGGGAAAGACTTCCACCACAACAGCTCTGCAAGAGGCAAGAATGTGGAGACTTTGGCCCCAGAAGATGTGGGCACAAATGCAGAGAGCAATGTTTAACCAGGGATGACATTTCATGTGCTTGGCTGTCAGTAAATGAACACTTCTCAGGAGGAAACCGGCACAGTTGTTCCGATCAACATCAGCGACACCTCCGAGCAGGAAAAGATTCTATGGACCGTGAGGCTTGTTTACATCCCTCTCGGAATTCTAGACATATCATACATTCTTTAATCCATAGGAGCACACAAAAACCCCTGACACCAGCAACAACCCATGATTAAAGCTTTCCACAGCGACGGCTGCAGATTTCCTACCCGTAAATCCTGTTCTCAGCGCCAAGGCTTCACACCAACCACACAGGACAAGCTCAGGAATGTCCTGACCTTAGCCCATCAACAATTTCTCCACTGGCACCAATAATTTTGAAACCAAATATCCAATATCTCCCTTGGAAGTCACCCTAGCCAACCCTAGATCACTTTTATCTGTATGTATTAGGCTGCATTTTGGTCTGATCCAATTTTGCCCTTTCCCTCAACATCCTTTCCCAAAGAGGGACATTTTTCACACCACTGACACTGGCTATTTGCAGAGTCAGATTTTAATTTAACTTTTGAATGTCTTGGCCAATTTCCCCGGTTTTTAAGTGCTTCCAGAATCAACAAAAAACCCTCCTGCTAGTGTAGAGAAAATGTCAAGGAGAATATTTTAGAGTCAGCAATTTTAAAAGGGGAAAAAGAAACCCAGACTTGAAAAGGACAAACCCCCTGTCAGCAGTGGAGGGCACTGACAGCACTGCTGAATTCCCTCTGGTGGGGCAGGTACAGACACCTGTGCTTAAAGATTCCCTGAACATCCCACTGTGGCACTGTCACTGCTACTTTATTGTATTTGTGCTCGAGGTTTGTAGTTTGAAGTTACCACCACTTGTACTCAGGGGAGATGCTGCAGGGTCACCATCAGATGTCACTGAAGGGAACTCTTTGATGCATAGACACCCTGCTAAAAACTCTGGGACCCTTGGAGCTGGGACCCTCAGAGCCAGCTCAGACCAGGGCCACAGCCTGTTCTGTAAGAGGACCCCTCCTCTGGCTTCTGGAGATCCTCCATAGATCATGGAATCACACAATGGTTTAGGCTGGAAGGGATCTTGAAGCTCATCCCATTCCACCCCCTGCCATGGGCAGGGACACCTTCCACTATCCCAGGTTGCTCCAAGCCCCGTCCAACCTGGCCTTGGACACTTCCAGGGATGGGGCAGCCACAGCCTCTCTGGGCAACATCTGCCAAGGCCGCCCCAGGGAAGGATTTCTTCCCAATATCCCATCTAAACCTGCCCTCCTTCAGCTTAAGGCCATTCCCCCTTGTTCTGTCGCTGTCTGCCCATGTAAAGTCCCTCCACCTCTTTCCTATAGTCCCCCTTAAGTATGGGAAGGTGTCGTAGTTTTGCAAGACCTGGTTTTTAGTAGTGGGGGGGCATACAGGGTGGCTTCTGTGAGAAGCTGCTAGAAGCCCCACCATCATGTCCTGCAGGGCCAATGTCTGGCTGGCTGCAAAGATGGACATGCTGCTGGCCAAGTAAAAAGTGGTACCGCCTTTGTGATAACAGATTTAAGAAGGAATTCAAAACAATCCTGGTGGCGGTTTTAATTCCAGCCAGGGAAGAGGGGGTGAGTGAGAAGATGTGAGCTGAAAAACATCATGGAGACACCAAGGTCAGTTCGGAAGAAAGTGGGAGGAGGTGCAGGAACTGGAGCCGAGATTCCTCTGCAGCTGGTGGTGAGACCATGGTGAGGCAGGTAGTCCTCCCCTATAGCCCATGGAGGATCACAGGGGTACAGAGACCCACCTGCAAATGCTGGAGCAGGGGGATGCTTGAAAAGGACAGCAGCCTGTGGAGGAGTGACCCACGCCGCAGCAGTCTGAGGGCCGCTGCTGCCCGTGGGATGGACTTTCTAAAGGGAGAAGTTCCTGAAGAACTGCCTTCCAGAGGGCACCCCCACAGACACAGCAGGGGAAAATGACTCCAGTTCTGCAGCAGGAAGAAGCCACAGATGAAGAACTGACTAAAAAACTCCTCATTCTCTGTCTCCCCATGCCGTTTGGGTAGGAGGTAGAGCTGGGAGGAGGGAGTGGGGGGAAAGAAGGTGTTCTCCAAAAGCTCATTTTACTCTCATTATCCTTTTCTGTTAGTTTTAGTGTAATAAGTGTATTTTCATATCTCTTAAGTTTAAGTAGCCTGCCTGTTTTGCCTGTGGTTTTTCTCGAGTTCTTGTCTCTCTCATGAATGCTTTGCATTTTTTTTCCCTCTCTCCTCTGTCCAGCAGCAGGGGGAGTGAACGGGTGGTTTCCATGGGTGCCTGGCCTCCAGCCAGGCTCAAACCACTACAGAAGGTCACCTCAGAGCCTTCTCTTCTCCAGCTCTCCCAGCCTGTCTCCAGAGCAGAGGGGCTCTAGACCATCTCTGTGGCCTCCTCTGGACTCGATCCAACAGGTCAATGCCTTTGCTGTGCTGAGGACCCCAGAGCTGGACACACTGCTCCAGGTGGGGTGTGACAAGGGCAGTGTAGAGGGGGAAAACCCTCTCTCTTGGATAAAAGATGCCAAGTTTACCCCCACTCCCTTCTGAGCAGGGTTTCCTGTGGAAGCAGCAGCCGCTCTCATCCATGGCCACTGCCCATGGCCAGAACCTGAGAACACCCTGAGAACACCCTGAGAACACCCTGCTTTCTCATCACTTGAGCTGCTCTCTTGCTCACAGGCACTGACCACTCAGATGCATTCATTTATGAAGTGAAGAAGAACAAATAGGCTGCATTCAGGGCCCAGCAGCCCGGTTCAGATAGCCATCAGTGCGTCACTGGCAGAGCCACAGTGCTCGGGAGCCCATTACCACATCAATGCCGGGGAAGTGGGCTCCTGCTCTCTCAACAAAGCCTCGGCACTGCGGCTCCCCGGGGCGTGTTCACACTGCCTCGCTCCTGCTTTGTGAATCAGGAGACTCAGCTTCCCAGTCTCCCAATGCCTCCTCTAAAGAGCAATTCAGAGGAGTCTAACTTAGGATATCACTGGCAGGGATCAAGGCAAAGGCAACTCTGAAAGTCAACTTGCCGCAGCACTGGGGCTTCTCACAGGGAGCTGATTGTTCTGGGCAAGCTGGAGGAAGCTGCTGGCTTGTGGTGAGGAGCTGAACAATATTGTGTGGCAGGATGCATCTGCTCCATGTCTCTCTCTGTGGCTCACACAACCTCGCTGGGCAGTCTCGTTCAGAAGTCCTGACACCCCGGCCAAGTGGCAGCCAGAGCACTCAATCCATGCAGCTCGTCTGGGAAAGCTCACCCCCCACAGGGCTTTAAAGGTCCCTTCCAAGCCAAACCATTCTGCGATTCCAGGAGGTGGTCGGTGGGTTGGAGCATGTGGAGAGACTGAGGGAGTAGGGTTTGTTCAGCTTGGGGAAGGCTCAGCCGGGGGATGTAGGGGAATATAATCCCCTCTTCAAATTTATCATAAGGGATCAGAGAGAAGATGGAGTCAGATCCTCCTAGGAATTCCAGCCAGGCCTAAAAGTAAAAAAGGGACAGTGAGAGTGAGTGAACACTGCAACAGGCCCAGAGGGGCAATGGAACCAGGCAGGGCCTGACAACACCCTGTCCCACTAAGTTGGCCCTGCTTTGAGCTGGAGGGCAGAGATGAGCTCTCAGAGAAGAGGCAATTTCAAACCGAAATGAGGCTCTGTGTGATTAGCAGTGCCCTGCATTCCCCAGACTCATCTGCACACAGACAGGCAGATTCTTGCAGCAACTGCTGCTTTCAAGTCCCAGGCACCTCCCAGGCAAAGAACCCCCAAGATCTCATTTACCCACAATACAGGATGGTCCTGATCATGCTCAACAATACTACACAGAGATCCAAATACATTTCCTGCATTGGGATTCCTTCCAATTTTTTGTTAGGCAGCCCCTGAGGGAAGGAATTCATCTTCACCAGATGAAGTCATCCTGTCTCCAAAACCTGCTCCTGCTGCCACAGATGGGAGCAGGTACCAAGCAGAGGAGAGAGCCAACCCTGCTTCCAAAGGCAGATCTGGAGAGAGAGGATTTTCAGAAAACACTGAGCAGGAGGTTGGGGCATTTCCTTCAGCACAGTGTTGGACATCCTTCATGGGCCTTCACCCAGCTCACAGAGCCACACAACAGATGAACCAGCTGCTAGCAGTGGCTCCACGGCACAGGGCAAGGACACTTCCCTCCACAGAGATGAAAGACTCCACACAGGATGTTTCACCGCAGTGAACCTGACACGACCACTCCCAGATTTCACTTCAGTAGCTGACCAGAATACGGATACCAAAGTTTCTTGGCTGGACAAAGCACAAACCCTGACAAAAATGGAGGACCATGGAATGTCCTGTGTTGGGAGGATCATCGAGTCCCACTCCTGGCCCCCAACAATCCCACCCTGTGCCTTGGGAGCGTTGTCCAAATGCTCCCGGAGCTCTGGCAGCCTTGGGGAGCCTGTTCAGTGCCCACCACCCTCTGGGGGAAGAACCTTTTCCTGATATCCAACCTAAACCTCTCCAACAGGTATTTAACAGGTTTAAGAGTGAAGGTGCAATACTCTACAATAACATTGCTCCTATGTGCCCAAGGAACCATCCAGCACAGAATCTCCCAGGACTCCCAGGCTCAGGACAGATTTTTGATAAAGAGGGCACCATGGTACACGTGTGAGATGGCAAAGCTCAGCCCTGATGCTGGATCCCACTCCCCACTGACTGAAAATGCTGTCGTAAAAAATCAGTTTTTACTGCCTGATTCACCACTGCTCCTGCACAGAACCTGTTAGGGAAGGGATTTTGTCCCATCACTCCAGTCACTGGACTTCAGACAGATCCCCAGGAGGAAAGGCAGCCTGAGGCTGTGCTGGGACCAGTCAGCAAATGTCACCTGGTTTTGGGTCACTGATCAATTCCTGGTCTTGCTCAGCAGTGTTGGCATAGCCTGACACTGTGGGGACTTTCCCAGTGGGAAGGTCAGAACCTTTTATATTAACCCACAATTAACTCATTTTCCTCAACTACATTCCACAGCTCCAGGTAGGCTGATAGACAACATCACAGTGCATCCACCTGCAATACTTGTTCTCCCCTCCACTCAGCTGGTCAGGGTGCAGGTGTAGCTCTGCAGTGAGCTGTAGTGTCAGGCTAACCCCATTAAAATAACCTTTGTTTGGAGAGAGAAATAACTGTACAACATCCATAAAAACCAAAACATACATTCTATAACAAATAGACTAAGGTAACTTCACCCTATTTACTCTTTCAGATATAATTTCTTTTTCCTTCTCTTCAGTGTGAAATCTGTCCTGAGGGTCTGTGCTTCCCCCCAAAAATCCCTTTATCACAACAACTGCAGAGGCACCTTCTGAATTCCAGCCTAACCCTGGCCCCAGAGCTGATGGACATTATTCATCCCAGGGATCAGCAAAGGACCAAGGACTTGGTGTGAATACGCAAGCCACAGATTTTTGATAAGCTTCCAGATTTCTCACACCTCGGTCCCACCATGGCAGGCTGGAGATATTTTCTGGGAGCATTCCAGCACTTGGCAAGACCGAAGACAAATGAGGAGGGGGAAATTGGCCAAACTCTTTCAGAGCAGAGCAGTGTGTTACTTATCACAGTAGATGCTTTGTCTAAGCCCAGTGACACAGTGCATTGAAGACAAACTGGCAACCGTTATCTTCCCAGTGTATTTTGAAGTAGCATTTATCTGCCCGCCTTTTGTCATCATGTCACACGCACACGGTCCAAGTGTCACCGGGCCCACGGCAAGCCCTGCTCTCCAGTTTAAGGAAGTGAAGGCTCCTATCACATCCTGCACTCTGGGTAACCCGCACTGCTTCACTCAGCCTGGGCCTCCTGTGACCAAACGTCATTGCTCTGGCCTCTCCAGCCTCAGAAGGTTTACACAATCACCAGGCATTCCCACAAACGTTCTACAGAAGTCGCCATCCCAGAACTCTACTCTGGTTTGTATCCTGGAGCATGGAAGCCTGCATAAGGAGAATACAACTCTCTGCTAAGCTCTGGGGCTGCCTGAAGGGTGACTATCCAATCTGAGCATTCCAAATTCCAACTTAGCAGAAGTGTGTGACATCCACTCGTACTATAGGATCTGTCTGCAGGAATTCCACAGAGGGAGGAATTCCACACAGTGCCAGAGCCAGGCCCCACTGTGGGGACAGGGACAGAGCCCTGCAGCTCCACGTCACTGCAGGGCTGCCAGAGCTGCAGGGCTGGAGAGGAGTGAAACCATGACCTGTGTTGCCATCGCTGCTGGGAACTGAGCTCACAGGATGACTCCTCACCCGTTCGTCGGGATGTGCGTGAGCCGAAGCCACTCCAACGCCTTCCCAGTTGGTTAATCCCACCCCTGGGATTAACCCTAACGAGCTGAACCAGTATGGAATTAACCCACCAATCCACTCCATTAGGTGTTCCCATACCCAGCCACAAACATAATGAGACTCCATAAACCCCATTTTCCTTTCCAAACAGACAGGAGTTCCAGCACATTTACTGCCCAGTGGGATTTACTGCTTGGGTCCAGCCTGTGTCTGCTCTATGGACTTTACAGGAGGAAGCATTTGCAAGATGAGAGAAGAGCCTCAGAAATGTTTTCTTGTTCTCTTCTGATTCCATTCTCCCTGCTCAGGTCAAACTCCAAGCAGGAATATTCTTTCACTTGCTCCTGGCTGTGGATTATTTTAACAGCTTTCCACAGGGGTCCTTCAAGACCAGGATGCAGAGGTTGGAACTAGATGATCTCGAAGGTCCTTTCCAACCAAAACCATTCCATGACTGTAGGATTCTACGATCAGGACTCTGCCCACACTTATTCCTGATGTACAGCAATCTCTCTCAGATCTGCACTTTTCCCATGGAAATTGCTGCATGGAACACAGGCCATCCAGATTCTCACCTGTATCACTGCCTCAACTAAAAGCCCTGTAAGGTTTGAGGTGGAATGAACGCCTCATCTCCTGTGTCCATGGCCAAAGAACAGAGGCAATAATGTAATTTCTTTGCTATCTCTTTAACCCAGCCCTGAGGTTCATTGCCATCAGACTTCTTTAGTTTCTCCTCTGCTGCTGTCTCACTTGTAGGAGGTTTGGGAGAGCTCCTGACCTGCCTGTGAAAGACCTTCTCCATGCCAGGCTGAAAGTCTGAGGGATGCTCCCCAGGGGCTCTGTCCCTCTGTCACTCATGGTCCCCAGGCTGGCTGTGCCCTGTACTCACACCCAGTGCTCTCCCTGGCTCCACTCTGCTCATGGATCTGCTCCAGACCTGCTTCAGAAAAGTGAAGAATTTGGGTTTTGGTTCCTTTCTCTCTAAGAACATTCTAATGTGGCATTCCCAGCAGGGGACACTTTTCTATTCAGGAAAGTCTTCAAAGTAAATAAGCAAAACTCCTGACAATGGAAATACTTGCTCAGGAGCACAAACTCTTCCCATCATTAATCTGTGGAAAAGAGATGCCCACAAGACAAACATGGGTAACCACTGATTTCTATTTTGCCATGCCCTAACCTCCCTGGCTCAGAGCCAAAGCAATAATCAGTATCTGTGCAGGATCTTTCCAAAAGCCAAGCTTGGCAGTAGATTTTTCTCTCCTTTAATCTCTTTTGGTACACTTCAGCTCCTGGTGGTTTTTTTCTGAAGGAGAAATGCTTGAGAGGGTTGACTGAATGAACTCTGAAATTCACACCCTGGCAAATTGGACTGATTTCCTAAATCCATAATTACAATGTTCCTCAGAGATATGCATTCTTTCAGAGCGAACAAGGGAAGATTAGTTTCCTGTTTCTTCCCATTTACATGAGTTCTCTGTCAAGAGAAACTTTTTTTGTTTCTAAACAATCCTCTGTTTATGTGGTTCTCTTCTTGGCAGGGAGCTGGGGAACTAATCTTGCCTAAAAGCATAACACAGCCAAACTATCAATTGCCAGCAGCCTGATTATCTGTGTGCAAGGCAGCTGATTTGCACAGGCTTTAGAAGCCAATATCTATCAGTGAGCGCTCAGACAGGGACCGATCGATTACAGACGGTTTAAATCATCTGGGATGGTTATTGAACGACTGGATCATGTTACTGCTGGCTGGATAAGAAGGGCAGAGAGGGCCTGTGCCTGTGCGTGAATATGTACAAGGCTGAAAACTTCAGTCCCACTGGACAAGTGTAACCCCTACACCTGCACAGCCCCAAGCTCACAGCAGCTCCTGGGCGAGGGCATCGTGTGGGCTCCTGCCATGGAGCTGCACGTGAGGGCTGGCTCCCACTTGCAAGCAGAGTCAGAGCCCTGTTGTTTGAGTTTGTTTTTTTAAATTTAGTGAGTCCATTCTCTCCTTCTGTGCTCCCCTGGGAAGCAGGCAAGCTCCATGTCCCATCTTCCCCTTTGCCTTTCCCTGTTCCAGCTGCAGAGGCCAATGCAGTGCTCTTGACAGGGTTCCCTTTGTCCTGGAGCAAAAGGAACATGAGGATTTGCCTGTTTGAAGTGAGCTTCCCTCACTTTTACTCTGTGGCATACAAACAGGAGCTGGGCTTGTTCAGCCTGGAGAGGAGAAGGCTCTGGAGAGACCTTGTTGTGCCCTTTGGTACTTGAAGGGGACTTACAGAAAAGAGAGAGAGAGGCCTTATACATGGGCAGACAGTGACAGGACAAGTTTTATACTGTTCTATACTGACAGAAGGGAGAGTCAGATGAGATGTTAGGAAGAAATTCTTTGCCCACAAGGGTGATGAGGCCCTGGCACAGGATGCCCAGAGAAGCTGTGGCTGCCCCATCCCTGGAACTGCCCAAGGCCAGGTTGGACGGGGCTTGGAGCACCCTGGGATAGTGGAAGGTGTCCCTGCCGATGGCAGGGGTGGGACTGGATGAGTGTTAAGGTGCCTTTCAACCCAAACCAGTCTGGGATTCTGTGGTTTTAACCCGGTAGCTGCTGCAGTTTGGAGTCAGTAACAGGTATCCTGGACACTACTATATTGGCTCCTGATGTAGATTTTAAGGACCTGGTCTGCTCCACACTTTCCTGTAAGGTTTTGGATGATCATCATTCCTATATAGTTTATAGTTTCCTACTCCTAAGATGCTTTTCCCATTTGGCAGAACTAAACCTCCCCCAGCACACCCCAGAGGAGCTGAGCCGCTCACTGATGCTCTTAACTCCTTAATCTAACACTGACCTCTCAACCTACAGCCATAAGCCAATTAGCTCTTCTTTATACCATACCAAATCTCTTTCTGATGAAGCTGTGCTGGAGAGTGAATGCCTGCTGGTGACAGAAATGTAATTACAGTGCTTAGCAGCATGCTGGCCCTGGCTGGTGGCAGGGGGCAGGGGGCTGAGGTCAGGATGCATCTCTAACATACCAAAACAATTTAAAGGAGATTTTTCTGCCCAGTGTGTTCTCTCCAGTTTCCTCTCTTCACTCTCCAGTACTAAGTATGTTTGCACATAAAGGCTATTTGACCATCAGTTTTAAAACTCAGGTCCTCAGCTTTCCAAGGAACCCCTTCCCAATCCCTCACTGAAACAGAATCAGACACCCAGTTCCCATCTATTCCCAGCTTGGCCCTGTAGATCCACTTCAGCAAATGGGGGCTGATTTTCCAAAGTTTTTGAGCAAACACATCTTACATCACTCCAGAGAAATTCTGGCTGACTTTTAAAATTATCTTGGACATTTCTGATAATTTGGTAGATCAGCAAACGATGGCAGTTTGTCTTGGCTTCCTTGTACCCACTGTAAAATTACATCAGGGTTCATTAGTATCTTTGAGCTTAACCACAATTTATTTATCTTGCAATGGCTGGATTTGTTATAAATGAAACTACCACAATTAGCAGTAGACACACCAGCCCTCCAGGTCTTACAGAAAATTAACACAGTCTAAGCCATGCAGGAAGTAGCTGAAGTATTTACATTTAACTGTGTATGTCATCCTGTGATAGAGCCTTCTTCAGCCAGGGAGGCACGGATCATGCTGCATGTTTGGCCTTTCCCATGAGTTTCTCCCACAGCAGCTGTGGGTTTGTGCAATGAGAAGTTCCCATTTCTTTCAGCCCAACAGTGCTGATTTCATCAGTACAGGTGTACATTTGCCTGCTCTCCATCCTGAGAGCAGAACACAGCTGCAGAACTGAATCACAGACCCACAGAATATCCTGAGTTGGAAGGGAAGCACAAGGATGATCCAGTCCAACTCCTGGAATTACGAGATGCTGTTCCTGAGACAGCCACAGACGTGCTTGTTCTTTGCACCAGCCCCATCAGTCAGTCCTTTTGCTTTCCAGAAACTGGTGTTATTTCAGCTCTCAATAAATATATGACCCCATTGACAAACAGAACTGAAAAACAGAAGGAAATCCATACTTTGCCTCCTACTACAACCCCCTTGTCCATGGTTTAATATTCCCTTAGGAACAAAATACTTTTACATCACATTCTGGCTGTATGTTCTCCCCAGAGACGTCCAACAAGAACAGTGACTCCAAAGAAAATGGCACAGGGCAAAAGCAGAGGGACACTGTCACCCCCACTGAGCTCCTGTCAGCCCCTGAACAGGGCACAAAACGCAGGCAGAGGAATGGAAGGAGCAATGGGAACAAGTGGACACTGGGGGAAGAAAGGCTGCCAGTTCTCACCTGAAACAAAGCAATTCCCCCAATCCTGACTTCCCAAGAGAGACAGCAGACCTTAAACCTGTCACTGGTCCAGCTCTAAATACCAGCTATTCTGCTAAAGGGAAATGGAAAAGGAAAATCAAACTATCTTTTTTTAAATGGCAGCTGTTAGGGAGCTGCTTAAGGCTGTGGAAAGATAAATGTAATTCTTTTGCAGGTGGTTAAACAGGCAGACTGGAGGCAAAACCAGCTCCTGCATATCCATGCACACCCCCATACTGGGAGCTACTGGGCTCCAGTGGCTCAGCACCTCAGCACAAGCACCATGTGCAGCAGCAGTAGAACATTCACTCAACTGATGATTCCTCCCTGAGACTTTTAAGGCCAGAAGGAATGAAACAATCACCCACTGGTTTTAATTTCCTGCTAAAAGGGAGTCCATAAGTACTACCAGGGGGCTCCACACGTCTGCCAGTTAAACTGGTGTGGGTTTCCACCTTCCAGGAAAACAGCCCATCTGGATTTGACATTTGAGTGATGAAATCCATCCCATCCCTGAATAAACACTTCACTGCAACACAGAGGGGAAGATAATTTGACATGCAGCCCTACACCAAGAGACATGTCGTTTATGAATCACCTCCAGAGCATCACTCCCATTTGCACTGCACACATTGCTTCACTCCCTGTGGATATTGAGTGCCTCACTCTGCAGCAATGCTGCCCTACTCAAAACAATCTTGAGTCAATTGAAAAGTTTCTCTAAACTCAGGGGTTCCAGGGAAGGACACTGGATGGGGGTATTTGCAAAGTGGTCTTTTTGACCCCTTGTCCTTATTCAAGATTCCCCAGAGCAAGAGTCCTGGCCAGGTGTTCTGGCCACAAAAAGACCTTTGAAAAAATAAATTGCACTCTGCCCTTAAACTCCCCTTAAAAATTCTCTCCTTGAATGTAACAGCTATTACATTTTATTCCAGAGGTAGTTGTGTTTTAATTGAGGTCAAAAGGATCAGAACGGATCTTGGCATCAGCCAGTGCCATTTAGAAATTTATTGGTTAAATAAGTAAGATTACATCAACTCCTTGCTGCAGTGTAAGGTAATTTACACCTATTAAGGACCAGGAATTGTCAAAGTTTTTCCAGTGCACTGCACGGAAAGCAGGGCAGATTTCTGAATATTATCTGTAAGTAGCATAACAACCCTCAAACTGCAGTGGAACTGGAGTTCTACATTTCCTGGGAATTACCAGCATCTCACCCCTGGTCACCCAAAGAAGGAGCTGGCAGTGTTTGATTTCCATGGTCAGACATTTTAAATAAGTAAGTTGTCTCACTGTCCCAGCTGGAGGAGGACAGAGATCAGCTGCAGGCTCTCCCTGTGCTGAACACAGGGAACAGCTGCCCCCAGGGCCCAGCTCTGCATCCTCATAAAGTCCAGAACAGGCTGAAGAGCTGCACAACTGGGCCTGAGGAAAACAAGGGCACTTTCCTGGGAGCTGTACCCCTGTGTCCCCATATCCTCCTCTCAAGCCACACACCAAAATGAAGGTTAGAGTGGTTCCAATCAGTGCAGAATCAGAGAATCATGGAATCATTAACGTTGGAAAAGACCTCTAAGATCATCAAATCCAACCATGAACCCAGTACCACCACCCTGTTCACCACTAGCCCATGTCTCCAAGTGCCACATCCACACGTTCTTGAACACTTCAGGGATGGGACTCCACCACTGCTCTGGGCAGCCTGTGCCAATGCTTTACAACCCTTCTTATAAATTTTTTTTTCCTAATATCTAATCCAGACATTCTCTGGTGCAACTTGAGGCCATCTCCTCTCATCCTGAGTGAGAGGGCTGGGCTGGCTGGTGGTCCCTGCTCCCCAGGAGCACCCACAAAACAAGGGACATCTTTGCAAACAACAGTGCTTTTCTGAGCACGTTTTGGAAGGATTTGCGATTTTTATTTTTGAGAACCTAAGGGACAGTTTCCCTGTGCAAACACCAGCACAGAATGGTTTAGGATTTGGCAGCAAAAAGCCCTTTGGCTTAAGGTCAGTAAAAGTGAAAATCCCACTTCTCCCCATTCCCTGTCCCGGACTCCTCTCAGTGATTTTAACACTGACAGTCTCAAATAAACCAAAGGGTTTTAACCCTGTTCCACTCATTGTCCCCAAAAAGAGCTGCAGCGCTGTGCAGTGTCACCCTGTTCTGCTCCATGGGAGGAGTTTCATAGCAGGAAAGGCCAAGAAAACACACAGAGATTTCTTGGTATAACTCCTTTGTATATTTGAGATGACATTTTAAACTAATCTGGCACTGATCAACCCAGCTGAGTCTAGAGGGGCTCAGCTACAAGATCCCCCCAAACACTGGTGAGAAAACAGCATTGAGAGCAGGGCAGCAGAACCAGCCCCTCCTGTTCCCAAGTCCTCTCCAAACTGGGACATTTCAGGTCACCAAACACAGGTGGCTGGTGCCATCTGAGATGTCCTGGTGCTCCAGCTGCCCCCCGAGACGGGATTGCTCCTCAGCAGGGCCCATGTCATGTTCCCAACCTCCCACAAGTGTCTCACACATGGTCTGACACCTAAACCCTGGCCCAGGTGACACCTGCCACCAGAGCCACCTCCCTACCGTGCTCCCCATTCATCTCACTGTCCATGTGTGCTCAATTTTTGGAAGCTTGGCATGGAAAAATGTCTTCCATGCTTCTTAGTCTCAACGTGATTTTGTCCTGCAGAATTCCCAGGGGAACATCTGCCCTCCACAACTCCTCCTGCCACTGGCCTGTGGTCACAGGATCACCCTGAACACATCTGAGCAGAGTCACGGACTGGCTGTGCTGGGCCTGCCCTGCCCAATTTGACCCTCTGCACACACTGATGGAGCCACGACAAACTCACAGTGTGCAAAAATGGGAGCAGAAGGCACACAGGGAGCAGACAGGGGCCTCACGCCCTGCCTCATTTTCCCTGCCTCTTCCCTGCCTATCTCCCATCAATATCCTACACACCTTCCCCTCTGCTTGTGAAGACAGGCACTCCCGTGTGTTCCAGCAGCCCAGGAGCAGACAGGCAAGGAAAGAAGAGCAATGCAGCTGGCACTGGGCACAGAGAGCCTCTCCCCCTCCCTCTGCCCTCCAGGCACCTCCTCTTGTGCTACACACGGCAGCTCTCCTCCTGGCTAGCCAGGTGTGCAGCAGCCAGTGGGGATGAGGGCAGCCTTCTCAGGGGGTGAAGGGGTGTTGATCCCTCTCCTTCCCCTCCTGCCTCCTCTGCCACCCCTGCCTGGACACTGGCTCAGCCACCGGGTGCTGGCAGGCGGAGGGGGCAAAACCAGTTTGCTACAGGGCTGGAAACAGGTTCCATTGGCCCCATAATTAACTCCTGAGTTCCTGCCTTTTATAGGAGCAGCCAGGATCACACCTTGGATTCATCCCACAGGGCAGGAACAGGGAAAATCTGTACTTGCACTGCTCTGAGTGAACAAAAAGTAATCCCAGTCCTGAAATGTCACTGGCCTGCAATGGCCAGCTCTGAGTAAGGCCAGCCCCCACCTTCACCACAGCTCCTGGTATCTGTATAATTCCTGATATCTCTATAATCCCTGCTACCTATAATTACCAGGACTCCTCATATCCATATAATTTATGTCTTGTTATGGCTGTAGCACAGAAGTTTTTTAAAATGGACTTTAATCCCATGAAGACTTTTAACCTCATCGAACTTCAAATTGACAAAAGTATCCAAAAAATCATCCAGTAATTCTGACTGAGAGTTTGCCATTGTGGAGTCTTTTTAGGAGCTTTGGTTCCTATTCCTCCAGGGCACCAGAGGTCACATTGTGTTCCATCCTCTGCCTCCTGCCCTTAGTAGTACCTGGCCAGGCACAGCTTGGGAGATCCAAACTCTCTGAGCCTCCAAACATGTCAGGTCACAGGTGAAATTGTGGCTGCCCCATGCCTGGAATGTCCAGTGCCAGGCTGGACAGGGCTTGGAGCAACCTGGGATAGTGGAAGTTGCCCCTGCCCATGGCAGGAGGTGGGATGAGATGGGCTTTAAGGGCCCTCCCAAACCAAATCAGTCTGTGATCCCGTGATTCTATGAAGCTCTGAGTGGAACATTCAGCCATTCCCTCCTGCAAAGTCCAACCTTTCAAAACCAATAAAGCCCTGGACAACCTTAGTTTTTGCACTGGAAACCAAAACTTGCTCAAGGATCCCTCCTTTGTTGCCTCCTTTCCCTGCCAGCAGCAGCCTCCACAGGTTGTTCTTTCAGCTTCCTGCAGATGCACAGGTACAGATTCCCATCACTTTCAAGTGATGCCAAAGACAGCAATCCCTGATAGCACTGAGCCAGGCTGATAACAGGCAAGTTTCAGCACCACTCGGCTGATAATTAGACAGTTGTGAAAAATAGATCAGTTGGCAACACACAGGAAAGGCAAAGTTTGGAATCCTTTGGAAAGCAAAGACAACCCTCTGCCCCAGTCCAGGATGCAGCTCTGTGCTCTCAGGGATTACCAGGCACAGGCACTTCCCAGAGAGTATCCCGAGCCTCCTGTCTCCAGAGTGAGTGACATGGGGGGTTTATCCTACACTCCACCATCAACAGAAACCCCTTCAATGCACACACCCAAGGCACGTGCAGAACTTAGAATCACAGAATCATGGAATTGCCTGAGCTGGAACAGACCCACAAGGATCATTGTGTCCAAGCCCTGGACCTGCACAGGAGAAGCCAACAATCCCACTGCCTTGCTGGTGTGTCCCAACAGTGCCAGAGACCCCAAATCCCTGAGATCATCAGTCTGGCTTGTTACCACTCGCAGCCCATGCCACCCTTCGGATGGATTTTCAGAAATCCCTGATGGCTGCAGAACTCAGCCTGAGAGGAGTTACAGAACAGGAGCAAACACTCACCACGAGGCTGCAATTCCACAGGGAAATCATGGACACATAAATAACCACTAATAGTCTATCACCATGGAATTTTGTGCTGATTCATTGTCACATATGTATTTATTGTAGGATCAGGCTAAACCATGATTGCTCAAACTCTCTTGTTTATACCCCAAGAAAAGCCCCACCCTGCTCCCTTCTCCCTGTGCTGTTAAAATTACTTGTCCTACAGCACAAGTCAGGGAGGTCACAACATCAAACACTCACCCGATCAACCTGTTGAAAATGATCAGAGTGGAGCATGCAGAGGAAATATAACATTTATCCCAATTTCCTCCCACACCTTGTTAGCTGCTGAAGAACAGCCTCTTTTCCCCCTTCCTTGTCATTAATCAACATAAATACTTGTAGTGTTCATTTACAAGTAAGTGCAGGAAAGTAAAAGAATGTACTTGATAATCTTATCTAAATCACAGAATCACAGAGCCATAGAATATCCTGAGCTGGAAGGGACCTACAGGGATCATCCAGTCCAACTCCTGGCCCTGCACAGACATCCCAACAATCCCACCCTGTGCCTGAGAGCATTATTCAAACGTTCTAGTTTGGCTCCAACCAAAATTCCAGCCAAACTAAAGCATTTTCAAAGACATAACAGGAATTAAAATATAAATGTTGTCCCTTGCCCTTCCCTGCATTTGCAATTTTGCTTCCAAAGTGATGAGGAAGTGCAGAACTGTAACAACAGGACTACAATACCCAGAGCTGGACACTCCCAACGTCTTAAATAACTTCCAGGTAAATAACCCAGAGAAAACGGGAGAGGGAAATCCAAACTCACCTGAATGTGATCTGCCCAATTCTCCTCCGTCATGGTTTTCTGAAAAGACAAAATTACTCTTGAGCCATGTTAGGAAAGGGAGGCTGTTCCATACAGCAAATGAGAAATGAGCACCCCCTTGTCCCCACTGGCATCCCCTGTGCCCAAGGAATGCACCTGGAGCACACGGGACACCTCAGCCCCTCGGTGTCTCCAGCTGGGGCATGGCAGAACAACACAGCCTGGATGGAGGGATTCAGGGGACTCCTACACCCAGCACATAAGGCATAAAAGTTCATATGCAATGAGTCCCCAGACTGTTCATCTCTCCAGCCAGCCCATGGAGAGCCATCCCAAGGGCTCCAGGAAAGGGAGGGATCTCAGGGATCATCTGCAAGGATGAGTCTTCAGAGTATGTGGAAACACAAGCTTTTCCCAACAGCCAAATTATGAAAAATCCTCTGGAATCATGAGGCCTGAGAAAGGAAACTGATAAGTTAATATTCCCATTCTAATGCAGTTCAGAGCCAAACCTGGGGAGAAACTCGGGATGGGACCTGCTCTCCACCCTGCCAAGAACTGCATGAGACCCACCATGAGCCACCCCACAGCTGGCAGAGGGAACAGGGGTTGTTAGTGCCACTTTCACGGAAAGGGACAAGAGCAAACAGGGAGTAAGAGCCTCAAAGAAAACAGCTCTGAGATATCCAAGCATGTAATTTAAATACTAGTGAGATAAAGGAGGCATTTAACCAGAGCTCAGACACAGCTGAGAATGGTAAACAGAGAGCACCAAAGAGCTCTCAGGAGAAGGGACTGTGTCCAGAAACAGCTGCCAAATGTACCTTAATGGAAGTAACTGACCAGCTTGGATACTTTACATCAAGCAAATTCTCCAAAACAAAGGAAGTGGAAGGCCAGAGAGAGCAGAACACCAGACCACGAGTCTATTCCACTCTGCTAAACAAATACACCTGGAGAAATGCTCTCTGCTCTCTCTGTGGATGACCAAGCTCCCGACAGTGATGTCATCAAGCTCTGAGATGCAGAGGCTGAAATGTTCAGCTCCTCTGGCAGTGGGTCTGGCAGGCAGCAAAGGCAGATCAGAGCCTTCCCTGATGGCCTGGGACAGCTTGGGAGCAGCACTTGCTGTGCCAGGGTGGTGTCATCAGATCACTCAACCCCATCCTCCTGTTCAAAGTACTGGGGGTGAGGGATCAGAAAATATCCCTGGGTCTGCCTGGTGCTGTCAGAGCAGCAAAGGAATCCTCTGAACAAAGGAACGGGCACTTTGGGAGGAGAAGGCTCATTCCCTGGACTCTGGCTCTCTCAAGGTTGGATTAATAGTCCTGTAGGAACATCTGAAAAACCTGCTGGATGCAGACTCTGTTAAAAAAGTCTCTTATACCTACAAGGAGAAAGTCTTTTGTGACCTGCAGATGAAACACTGCTCCACGTTCGGCAAATACAGCTAGAGAATTCAAAATTCAAGAAATGAAAACATTTCACTGTGATATTCAGTCTCCTGTGGTCCTTGTCCTTCACAGTCCCATGGGTACACCGGGATGCAAGTGCAAACTGCTTTTCCCAGATGAGGCAGAACAAAATCTGACTCTCAGCTGGTACCTCTGTCCCCTGGCACAGGGTCATGCCAAATGCCAGACCATCAGGAGACAAATGTGTTCCCAGTGCTCAGGAGCTTCCAAAGGGCAGTGATTTGGCTCAGTGGGGAGGAGAAACCACAGTCAAGTCGTTCTGCAGGCAGCCAACCTCCAAGCTGCCTCCTAGAAACCTGCTCCTCAGAAAGAATTAATGGCATTTGCGTATTTCTTCAAGACATCAGTGCCAGGAAAAGTACCAGCAGATTTGGAAAGAGAATTTGGAGGCTGGACAGAGGTAAAGTTTGTTCAAAGAGTGGTTCAGGAGCTAAAAGCTCAACCATTTGTTGTGCATAACAAGGCTGGCAGCACAAAAAGGCTCCTGTGGCAGGTTTGGGCTGTACCAATCACAGCCAGGCCACAAGCACCAAAGTGTCTGCAGAGAACACAGAAGTGAGGCATGTCTAAAACCTACTGTTCTTCAAAAAAACCCCAAACAAACCTCCCCCCCAACTCTATGTTCCTGCTTGTTTGAGATGGCTGAGAGGAGCTGAATGCTGGAGAGCTGCCCCTGACCCAGCACAGAATCTCAGGGCAGTGCTGAGGGGAAGAAGCACCAGCCCTGAGGGACCGGGACACCCAGGCACTGGCACAGGAATGGTCAAATTGTTCACTCAGAGAACAGACAGATCCAGGGACCTTCATACCACAATAATCACATGAAAAACGTACTCATAAACTATGGATACATTTCCATTATCTCAATTACGCTATTCAAAATGCAAATGGAATGAAAATCCTCATTCCACACACACAACCCAGCACGTACCTCAACAAATCTCTTGTAAAAGAGGTAATTCAGGGTTCTCAAGTGCCGCTGATTTATGACATTAGGGCAGAGAGCTGAAAGAAGGAAAAAGACATTCAAGTACACAACATTGCAGAATTTCCTGGAAGTTTTACTGTCTAGACATTACACTTTTCCTTCCCCAGTGTCAGACTGGGTTTGTGGAAGGCAGGATGCCCTCACACTTGGAACAATGAGGGACAGACTCACACATTGTCAGCTTATCTCAACTATAAACTGTTATTTACACTTTCATCCATGATTAGCAATGCTAATTCTCAGGTCTGATATCTCTGGTTCCACCAGCCCTGAGCGATAAGATCCACTCCCTGGTTCAATATGCTCCAGTCAATGACTTCACACCTTTAATTAGGCAGCACCCTCACATGGGCACCACCTCAGTCTCTAGAGGCTGCATTCTTTGGGGTTTAATTGGAACCTGTGTTGTTAGTTCATTGAAAGATTGTGAACAACTCACTCAGGATGTAAACTTGTGGCTAAAGTTTATCCGATAAAACACAGATCCATGGAAGACTCCACATCCACACAAAGAGGGTGGGGGCCATGGTTTTGCTGAGCTAGCAAGCCACAGTTGTTGTTATTATTTTTATTGCTGTCATCTTCATTAGATATGGCTCATTACAACTGCAAAACCCAAGATCTTCACACAGCACCCAGTTTTGAAATCCAGTGTAAGGAGAGATAAAGGCAGGAGATAAAATACATGAACTGGGATTAGCGTAGGTATCTGTCAGTTCCTGCTGGATGCTGGGATGCAGCTACAGGGAAAGGCTTCACCACAGCCTCCCCTGGGGTTTCAGTGGCAAATCCATCTCACTGGGAGCCAGAAGGAGCAGCACCAGCAATCAGAAGAGGGCACAGAGAACAGGAATGTGAAAATTCTCTGCAGCCTCCCTTGAATTAGAGCCCACAGGGAGAAACTGATTCCATATCCCTCTCCGTGCCCCATACAGGGTACATTCAAGATTAAAACCCAGGAGAACAAAGAAAGATCCCTGGCTACCAGACCCTGGAATCAGAGGGCTATGGATTGATGTTTCCCTGGTTACAGCAGCTCCTCAGAGTGCCCTGAAGCATCACCTCAGAACATGAACATTTCCATCTCAAACAGAAATAGTTAAAGTTGTTATTTATAAGTTAATCTTCTACAGTGTGACAAGAGATCCTTGCCCTCAAAGGATCTGAGGAAATTATTGCAATTATCACGCAGGATATTGTCCCAATAAATATGGTGATCCTTCCTCTGGGTATTATCCCAATATCCGGAGGAAAAATCATTAGCTCATGGAAAGGAACACTCTCTAAAGATTGAAAGATCAGTGTAAAAATCAGTAACATCACCACCTAACCTTAAGTTTTCAAAGCACTTCAGAAAGAACCACAACATGACCACTCCAGCCACCCAGAAGATCCACTGAACATTTTTTAATTTGAGCCTCTAAAGGAAATATCCCAAGCACAGGCCCTGCCAGGACTGGGGGATTTGAATACCTGGCTATTGGTGTGGAAAAGACAGAGGAACACAGATGGACTGGACACACGTTTGAAGGCACCAGTGATATACTTCATTCTGATAAAGGAACTGAGTTTGAATCTGGGTTTCTGTATTTTATTACAAAAAACCAGAGAAGAACGAATCAAAAGCACAAACACAGGTTGGACAGAGAACAGACTGAGAGCAGCCCTGGGGGTGCTGGGGGGTGAGAGCTGGACCTGCCCCAGCCCAGAACCCACTCCAGGCCCTGGGCTGATCCCCCAGTGTGGGCAGCAGGAAAGGGGGGGCTCTGTCCCTCTGCCCCACTCAGGTGAGACCCCACCTGCAGAGCTGCCTCCAGCCCTGGGACCTCAAACACAAGGACCTGGAGCTGCTGGACAGAGTCCAGAGGAGGCCACGGAGATGCTCCAAGGGCTGGAGCTTCTCTGCTCTGGAGACAGCCTGGGAGAGCTGGGGGTGTTCACCTGGAGAGGAGAAGGCTCTGGGAAGAGCTCAGAGCCCCTTCCAGGGCCTAAAGGGGCTCCAGGAGAGCTGGAGAGGGACTTGAGACAAGGGATGGAAGGGCAGGACACAGGGAATGGCCTCCCACTGCCAGAGGGCATGGATAGATGGAATATTGGGAAGGAATTGTTCCCTGGGAGGGTGGGGAGGCCCTGGCACAGGGTGCCCAGAGAAGCTGTGGCTGCCCCATCCCTGGAAGTGTCCAAGGTCAGGCTGGACGGGGCTGGGAGCAACCGGGGATAGTGGAAGGTGTCCCTGCCCATGGCAGGGGAGTAGAACAAGATGAGCTTTAAGGTCCTTCCAACCCAAACCAGCCTGGGATTCTATGGAAAAATGAGGGTGAATGGTAACTTGGTAAGACAGACAATGAAATTGAGAGATCAAAGCTCTTAAAGAAAGGAAGAACAACAAGATAAAGAGAACAAAATGGACTTCAATAAACTCAGAAAATTGGCAGGTGTAAGATTGCATGTGGAAATCATTCATAAAGAGAAAAGGAATTAAGAAGAGCTGGCAAAGGAAAAATTGGAAGTGAAGTAAGAGACTTAACTGCTAGAACAAAAGTTTTTATTGATCTCAGTCACAAGGAGGAGGTTAAAAGAACATGAAAACTGGATCACACACATACAAGTGCACAGCCAGCTGTGCTCACCTGTGCAAATGTGGGGACGTGCACAATCAGATGTGCTCACCTGTGCAGATGTGGGGCCATGCCAGATGTGAT